>CM021102.1:760608701-760863648 GCA_007115665.2 Sequoiadendron giganteum | reverse complement strand
AATAAAGGAAAGAGTGATTTTATGTGTGATGTAAAGCCAAAGAATGCAAGGAAAGTTTCTTTTCTTACATGCCATGTCACAAAAAAGTGAGGAATTTGTCACTTTTCGCTCATTTGGACCTTTTCCTATGGACTTTGGACCATTTTTAGCCTATTTTTGCATCTTTCCAAGCCTTTTGACGAAGTGTTGTAAAACATTTTCATGCTCTCCTAGGCTTTTCATCACTTAATCAACCCTTAGTGACTTCACCCTTAATCCTCATACATATTCTGTCTTGGACAGTTTTCATGAGACAATCCCAAAGAACCTAAAGAATAATATTTTAATTACCAGAAATCAATGAAAAATGCCCAAGTAGACTAGGTTGCCACCTTGGGCAACCTAGTCCCATGTGGCATAAATGTTAATTTAAAATTAAGTTTCTTTTCGGATTTGTCCTAAAAACCCTCAGGTTAGTTAGTATGGTGTTATTTTAGGCAAATTAGGGCATGACTTGTATAAATAAACTTTAAAACCCTAATTCTTCATTATGCACCCTCATTTTCCACCTCTCCTCTCTCTCTCTCTCTCATCTCTTCTTCTTCTCAAGCTAGCTAGGGTTTGATCCTCCAAGTCAACAACACACCATTGTTGAAGCATTCAAGGGCTGATTGCTGCAACAACACAAGATCTCTCACCAAGACAAGGTAATCTACTCTCTCATTCCATTGTTTCATGTTTCACTACTTAATTTTTATTTCATTTGGTTTGATTACTCAAAAGGGGTTTGATTGAGGCAAACCCCTAATCTCCAACCCTAACCCTTGTCTCTTCTTTGTATGTGTGTTTGCAAGTTTAGGTACTTTGAAGGCATTGGAGACTTGTTGAAGACCAACTCTTGCATACAAATTCAAATCATCCACCAAAAATCACTCTCAGGCCCACATATCAGAGTTTTAGAAGCGGGAAACTATGAAGAACTAGGGTGCAAACCTAGGGCCTTTGTTTCCTCTTTGGAAACTCCAATAATCGTAAAGAGGACTAAGTTGCCAAGAGTGGTGACCTAGTCCCTCTAGATAGGGAATTTTATGGTTTTGAAATTTTTGGAGACCCATTTGGCAAAATCGGTCTCTAGACCAGTTTTTGGGAATTTGGGTGTAGTCGCCCAAATTGGCTCAAGTGTCCCTCTTAGCTTCTACAAAAAATTTAATAGATTTCTAAACCTCCAATAGATCCTCCATCTATTCCCAGGTGCACACATTCTAACTCCTTCATTTCTGTATAGTTTAGTGTATAATATTAGTTCATCTTGCATATGCTTGCATACATCACTATGTTTTCCAGTATTTTGATTTCATTAGTTTGTATTCAATAGTTAGTTTACATTTTTTTTCATTAAAATTAGATACACATTACACACACAACTCACAACCCCCTTCCTTCTTTGAATGAACTCCCAAGAAGCATATCATTAGGTGAAAGAGAGCTACATTCATCCAAAAAGTTAGCTTCTAGGGTGAAAAACCCTAGGAGCTCATTGTGGAATCCTCTTTCCCTTCTTGAATATGTTTTTGGTGGTTCATTTTGGTGAACCCGATGTCCTTACACCCTCTTGTCTAACTTATATTCCTTCATTGTCCTAGGATTAACTCAAGCATTGCATATTGCATTAGTGAAAGTGCATCCTAGGGTTTCATAATTTGCATTAGTGAAAAAGTGCATTTATGTTGCGTTTTTGCATGTTAAATCATCAAATCTTTTTGCATTTCTATATTTTATTTTTACGTCTACATTCCCCATACAGAAACCACCTGTATTAGTTCAAAACACTTGCAAAATCTCCAAAAATTCACCAAGAGGACTATTTCGCCATTCTAGGCGACCTAGTCCCTTCAGGGTTCTGAAACTACCCTTTACAGAGTTGAAAACTCAGTTTTTGAGCTTTTGTTTTGTGCCATTACATAACTGTATCAATAGGTTGAGTTTTTGTAGCATGCATTTCATTAAAATTAGCATAAATTGGCTCATTTCATGCTTTATAAATTTTCAGTTTTGCATTTACAGACTTTCATTTTTAGATCATTGATAGTGTTTGAAAAATTTCCTTCTTTGTAATTTGAAAGTTTAATTTCCTTTTTGTCTTTACATTTCATTGCACATTCTTCAAACATGTTAGTTTCAGTTTTTTCTAAAATTGCAAAGAAAAATTTAGTAAATAAACATGTTAATCATTCTTTTAATACATTTCCTAGTTATGAGATTCTAGTTAATGAAAATGTTAATAATTGTCTTGAACCTCCATGGCCTTCTATCTCTCTTATTTGTGAGGATGATGTGTTAGAATCAAATACAAACATAGATAATTATGATGATCATGGTTGTTGCCCTCTTGATACCTCTCCTTTTAGTGATGAAGGTATCTTGTCAAAGGAAGGTGCAATCATTTCAAGCATCATGACGGTCTTGCTTGTTCTTCTCCTCATCCCCTTTGGGAAGATATTTTAACACCAAAAAATGACATTATAGACACTTTCCTAAACATCACCTTACCTAGTCTCTCTAACTTTGATGATCACCCTTTCCCTTCTTCTAATGTGTCTCTTCGATGCAAATAGGACATGTTGTTGTTAGAAGATACTTATCCTAAGAGCCATCAGACTCACAACCCTCCCTACCTATTTGACACTCATAATGGTCCTTCTCTTGATGCCTCCCCCATTGTAGTGAAGCATGTGATGAACCTCTTCCAAGATCTCCTACTAGAATAGGTTGTTTGGTGTTCGTATGTGGCGACTGATCATGCTATAATGTACACTCTTCATGTATCCTTGTCAGGGTCCGGGGCCAGGCCGAGCCCTGGGCAGGGGTGGCAGCCCTCAAGAATTTTTTTTTCACCTTTTTTCGCTTCATCATCGAAAATGAAAAAAGTTGACTTTGTAAACCATAATTTTTGGAAGCTTCTAAAAGCTTGTTATAAGCGGTTGGGATGGAGAGTTGTAGTATGGAATTATTCACGATATTGTAATATGTTTTACATTGGATAGTAAAATCATTGGATGGCTATGGTTTGGTGGATGTAGCCCATATTGGCTGAACCATGTTAAATTCTCTTTGTTATAATTTTGGTGTGTGTTTTATTTCTCTGTTTATTGATAAAATCTGATAAAATCTACATTTAACTCTTTAGATATCTGCCTTCTAACCCTAACATTTGGAACAAGAAAATGTGACCTTTGACGATCAAATAGCCTCCTATCCTTTAATCCTCCCTCTCCTCATAAATCCATCATTGATGGGTATGTGCAGGATGATGATGGGCCAAAAAGTGGTGATATGTAAGCCATATGATGACCCATGTGGCTGACGAATTTTTTTTAGCTAAAATTGATGAAACGAAAAGGGTTTTTAGAGGATATTCTCAGCTTTCAACCAATATAAATTATGCTTTACTTTGAATTTAATAAATAATTATTATTCATTTTCTATTAGAATTACGAATAAAGTCCTGATTGATAGGCTAATTGAAAAACATCTGTAACTTTCAAATAGTATCACATTTTTTGAATCCGAAACATGCATCACATTCTATGCTTTGCATACTATAGGATTAAAAAAGAAAAAATGAATTTCATGAATTTTTGACCAAATAAGGTTGTTAGACAGACGAGCTTTTATATTTTTTAAAAGTTTTAATAAAAAATTCATAATTAATTATTTACATGGAATAAAATTATTAAAAAATATGCATCACATCAGGAAATGAGTCCTCTACTTATATCTGAAATCTTATAAAAAAATATTATCATTTTATTGTTGTTAGGGTGGTTAGACAGACAAGTACTTCTTATTTTTACCCTGAAATTTAAATACTACTGCATTGAAATTTCAAATTTTCACCAAATAGATTTTTTTTTTAAATAAAGATCTAGTAGTTTAGAAAATACATTCAATTTTCTACAAATTCAATTTTTTACATTTTTTTGAAATAATATAGATAACTTATTCAAATTTTTACATCAAGTTGTCTAACTCTGATTTGTTGTCTTTTTATTGCCACTTAAGGGCCTATTTTTTCCATGATGATCCTGCACATACCCTGATAATTTCCTTAATAAATATATGCTATGCATGGTGTGCCTTCCTCTTCCATCAACACCATCCTTAATCACTCTTCCACCCCTAACTTCCAAAGTGATCCTTTGACACCAACAAAGGACTCTTCACTTAATGACCATGCCATGTCGCACCCTCCTCTAGATTCATATATTACACACTCCTCTAAGAGAGTGTATAATACCTCACAATCTATAGAGCCTTGCGTAGGTATGACATCCCATACTAAGCAAGACCCTTCCTTGTCCCATACCAAAGGATCACCTTCTGCCCTTGATCAAGAGGCTATCTTGTTGAGACTCCTCCAAGACCATTTGATCTCCCTTCCTCCTCACACTCGAAATAAATGTTTAAACAAACATTCCTTTTGTTCTTACCATCGAGTTCATGGATGTTCTACCAATAAATGTAAGGCATTGAGTTGTAAACTCCAACATCTTAAGGATTGTGGTGTTCTTCCATCTATGGGGGCACCTCCTTCCTTTAATCAATACTGATTTTCCCTCAAACTTGCATTCCCTTAATCCTTTTGGCTCACTATTGTCCTCCACTAAGTGGGGGCAAGAGGTTAGTTAACCTTTCTCCCTCATATGTCACTTTTCATTGTCTCTTACGAATTCTCGTTTACTTTTCATGAACATTTAAGAGAAAGATTGAGATGTGGATGACTTGTCTTAAGTTGACTTGCATGTGACATACTCCCTTCTTCTTCATGATGCAACTGTTTTGGAACCATATGACTTAGCATAGGGCTTTCCGAACAAGATCTCATGTACTCTTTCTCTTCTTCTTCTCTACTTTAAATTAATTTTTCACAGTACAATGATTCACAATTCCTTTAAAGTGGGTGCATACATCACCACTCAAACTTCATTGTGCGATCTTCCTTTTTCTTGCAATCCCTTCTCTTGTAAACATTACACACAATGTTGTTCAGGATTGAGACATCTATATTTTTCCTCTTTTATATACAAGTTGAGCCCTTTCCTCCCTTGCATACAAGATTATTACACTTGCACATTTCCTCTCTTGAAACATTACGTATAATGTTCCTTAAGATGAGACATCGCATGAACAAAAGAAAAATCCCTTTGAACAAAATCATTACAACATCACTTTATTTTGTGGTGCCTTATCAAAGTTATCACGGGGTATAACTTTGGTATGGTTAAGCGGGAAGCCCAACAAGTGGCGTGACTTTCCCCATAGCCACCTTTGTGAGTACATACCAACCGAGTGTATGTTTCTCACCTTTTTGGACAACTCACCCTACGGACAACTTGATGCTCTATGGCCCTAGAGTGAGCACATATCTCTTCATTCTCTTCACACTGAACCTTGTCATTGCATGATCATGAATCTTGTTTTGTTGTAATGTAGTCACCCTTGTATGTCTTTAGCATTGATGTCGAGTTGACTTAGAATCTCAAATCCTTGGGGGCTTGACCACCTCCTTCTTCTTCTTCTTTCCTATTCTTCTTCATCATTCTTTTCCGTCTCGATTGGGCTACTTTAGTGTGAGCTTGAAGCAAGTTCATCCTCTCACTAAAGTGGGGGCTAAATGTGTCACCAAAAAGTGATAGATTTGTCACTTTTCGCTCATTTTGGACCTTTGCCTATGGACTTTGGACTATTTTCAGCCAATTTTTACATCTTTCCAAGCCTTTTGATGAAGTGTTGTAAGAAATTTTCATGCTCTCCTAGGATTTTCATCACTTAATCAACCCTTAATGACACCTTAATCCTCATACACATCCTATCTTGGTGAGTTTTCATGAGACAATCCCGAAGAACCTATATAATAATATTTTAATTACCAAAAATCAATGAAAAATGCCCAGGTGGACTAGGTCACCACCTTGGGTGACCTAGTCCCATGTGGCATAAATTTTAATTTAAACTTGGGTGATCCCACAATAGTGGTTTACAATTTTTGGCCAAATTGGATAATGAAATTATTATTTTTAACCAAATCTTCACATTTGGGCACCTATAGCAGCTAAACCATGAGGAAATTGAAGATGATGCAAACTAGAGTCTCATCAGATTTTGTCTTTAGACTCTAAAAATATATTTTTAAAATTTTTTGGAATCAGATTGCACTCCTTTTTCAATCTCCCACGGAAACTTGTTTTTTCATAAAACAACATTTTTAAAAAGTGACGCTCACCGTATACAACATAAATTATTTTGTATGAAGGATAAAATTCTATTTTTTTTTAATTTAGATTTGTAACTATGATATCTAGCACTTTCATTTGGTCTCATATTTTTTTATTGAATATTTTTTCCTTAATCAAGTTTCGAAGTCAAACCAATTGTAATTCAGACATAGGCGGACTGTATACAACATAACGTTTTTTGTATGTATCGAAATTCAATTTTTTTTTTAATGGATCAAGGAAATCAATACCCATCACAAACATATTTAAAAAAAAATTATTTTGATAATCTGCTATGTTTCCACATGTCCAAAACAGAGAGCTTGATTTTCGATGAAAAACCTATGTTTAATAAAACTAAATAAAAACATACATAAAAAAAATAAAAATATTAAAATTATATTCTTTGGATAGCTCGTTCCAAGGACTACCTCATTCTAGTTGCGTTTATGAATATTCCTTCATTTTCATCCTCAACCTGAGCTCCGAAGTGCCAAAATTTAGGTTTTTTTTGTGTCTCAGATGGGGTATGAGGGATAAGGGGGTTTCGTACGAATCCATAGGGGTTCGAGCAAACCTCTAGGCGTTCACTCAAACCAGGGTTCAAGTGAACCATGGTTTGAGAGAAACCCTTCAAAGAGGTTCGCTCAAACCCCTTTCATATGCATTTTTTCTTTTTTTTGGCAGCCAAGATTCAAAGGGGTTCACTTGAACCAAGGTTCGAGTGAACCCCTTATTGGTTTGGTCGAACCAGTAGGTTCATACGAACCCCTAAAATCATTTTTTTTTCCTTGGGCTCATTTTTTGTGAGTTTTCCTTCCTGACCTGAATTGTAAACCACTATTGCACAACTTCACCCACTTAAGTTTCTTTCGAGATTTTGTCCTAAAAACCCTAAGTTGAGTCTGTATGGGGTTATTTCCGGATAATTAGGGCATGAATTGTATAACTAACCTCCAAAACCCTAATTCCTCATTATGCACTCTCATTTTCCACCTCTTCTCTCTCTCTCATCTCTTCTTCTTCTCAAGTCAACTAGGGTTTGATCCTCCAAGTCAACAAGACACCATTGTTGAAGTATTCAAGGGCTGATTTCTATAAGAACACAAGATCTCTCATTGAGACAAGGTAATCTACTCTCTCATTCCATTGTTTCATGTTTCACTACTTCATTTCTATTTCATTTGGTTTGATTACTCAAAAGGGGTTTGATTGAGGCAAACCCCTAATCTCTAACCCTAACCCTTGTCTGTTCTTTGTATGTGTATTTGTAGGTTTAGTTAATTTGAAGACATTCAAGAATTGTTGAAGACCAAACCTTGCATGCAAGTTCAAATCATCCACCAAAAATCACTCTCAGGCCCGAATATCAAAGTTTTAGAAGCGGGAAACTATGAAGAACTAGGGTGCAAACCTAGGGATTCCGTTTCTTCTTTAGAAAATCCAAAAATCTTGAAGAGGACTAAGTCACCAAGAGTGGCGACCTAGTCCCTCTGGATAGGGAATTTTGTGGTTTTGACATTTCTGGACATGCATTTGGCAGAAATAGGCTCCAAACAAGTTTTTGAGAATTTGCGACTAGGTTGCCGAGATTGGCACAAGTGTCCCTCTCGGCCTTTGTAACATTTTCAGCAGTATTCCAAACCTCCAACAGATCTTCCTTCTATTTCCAGGTGCACACATTCTAACTCCTTCATTTCTGTATAGTTTAGTGTATAATATTAGTACATCACTGTGTTTTCCTGTATTTTGATTTCAATAGTTTGTCTTCAATAGTTAGTTTAATTTTCTATTCATTACATTTAGATACACATTACACACACCTCACAACCCCCTTCCTTCTTTGAATGAACTCCCAAGAAGCATATCATTAGGTGAAAGAGAGCTACATTCATCCAAAAAGTTAGCTTCTAGGGTGAAAAACCCTAGGAGCTCATTGGGGAATCCTCTTTCCCTTCTTGCATATATTTTTGGCGGTTCACACGCTAAGTAAAGCAGTCGGGCTTTATATATGTAAGATTGTTGTAGCAAACTTGTATTGTATTTTTGAAAGAAAAGTTTGCTATTAGGCTCAATAGAAGATCCAACATTTGTAAGTTTCTCCCCATTCCAGGGTTTCTTGGGTATATTTGTGTTACTGTCTATTTGTGATTGGATTCTTATTTTTTTGCTTCCACTATTATTAGTTGTTAATTAAACCATGTATTAATTTTTATAAATCAAATTTCTTTTTATGAATTTATTGAGATAGGTTATAGAAATTAACATACAATACATTGTGATAAGAGAATATTACATAAAATATTTATGATTTCATTTTTTGTGTATATTTAAATTTGACATTACTATATACAATATTTCTAAGCTCAATACGATTTGAGTATATTTTTATATTATTAAAAATTATAAATTTTTAAAATTTAATAAAATAAACTCTCACATTCAAAATATGTCTCTATCTCTATACATAATACTAAATGGTAAACATACTACCATAAACTATATTTGAATTTATGCCAAAAAGAACTCTCACTTCAACAAAACCTCTTCCCCGTAAAGCACACTTCTAAGCTATGGAAAATGCATATGAAGATGGGTGCTTCCATTTACTTCCACATTAAAGCTCTATATACTATTCCACGCCAAATTCTAGGAGAAAGGAAACTTTTGACTAAAAGTAATGGATGGCTCCAAAAAAAATGACATCAATACAATGTTCCAAAATGTCTTGGTTGGCCCATACTTTCTATTAATAGCTCAAGTTTTTCTTACAATGTAATTTTAATTCTATTTAATCAAAGAGATGATCCTTCAATTGCACCTGAGGCGTCAAATCTTATATAAATTCATCCTCATCATCATACCTGTAGTCATCATATTCATCTTCAACCTCAACTCAATCAATGGTATTTGGAGAAAAATCTAATTTTTTTTCTCTCAATCTTTGTCCCCATCTCCATCAATAGCTAAGAGTGCTTATAATATATTTGGCTCTAGGAAAATTTACAAATTCGCCACCGACAATTCACCGTCGGAAAATTCATTGCCATGACATATTCACCACATGAATTTTAGGGAAATGAATTGCTGGCGGTGGTTGGTGATTAACAAAGATATTTGTTATTAAAAATTTAATAGTTTAGATAGATATCAAAAATGACATCTCTATAATAAATATTTTATTTAAGTTTATTTTTTAAATATTTTGACATAGTTTGTATGATTTATGATAAAAATATTCAAAATTAAAATACATCTTCAATAATAATAAAGAAAAATTAATCTAAAGAAAAATAACTTTAAATAAAACTTAAAATAATATTAACAATATTTATAAATATTCTATTGAAATACACTATGTTGTGTAGATTACTTTAATTGAATAGAACTCAAAAATCAATACAAGCAAATATTTTGAGTATCTCAAGACTTAAACAGTACTACTAATGTATCGAATTTCACTATAATCTTTCAAAGTTGATTTAACACATGATCATGAGAGAAGTATAGGGGTACAAACATTCCATCAAATTACATTATATTCTTTTCATTTCATTAATCTCAAGACTTAACACTACTGCTAATGTATTGAATTTTACTATAGTCTTTCAAATTTGATTTAACACGTGACAAAGAGAGAAGTATAGGGGTACAAACGTTCCATCAAATTGCATCACATTCTTTTCATTTGATTAATTAAATAGAGCTCAAAAATTCACACCAGGAGTTTAACGATTAATAATTGAATGGAGTTCAAAATTTAATACGTGACTATAAGAGAAGTATAAGGGTACAAACATTCCATCAAACTACATTATATTCTTTCAATAATTGAATAGAGCTAAAAAATTAATAAATAAGATCACACGAGGAGTTTAATGTACGATTACTGTACTTTATGTTATAACTATTGTGTTGAGGTACACTCAATATAAAATAAGTTAATCAATAATTCTAAACTCAAGAAGTTTCGAGTATTAAAAAATTAAAAAATGTATATTATAAAACCATAAATATTAAGATTGTTACACTACAAGTGAGAATAAGATCAATATATTATTACACATTTTTTTATTACTCAAATCTTAACTTTTTAAATATGAAACACATCATATTTGATAAGAAAATATATTTATGTAAACTATTTACTATAATCATATCTAAAAAAAAATATATTAATATAATGAATATAATCTATAAATTTATTTTTTAAATTTTAATAATTAAAAAATAATTCAATCAATGAATAATGTTAAAATTTTAATAACCAAATTTATAAAAAATATATTTACATATTTAAAATATCCAAATATTTAATATAAATTAACTATCATATTTAAAAATATATAAAATAAATTCAATACTAAATTTAATATACATAATATATTTACATACACTGTACTACCTAAATTTTTCCCCATAAAACCCACTTCTAATCTCGAATAACTGCATTTTAACTTGAAAAAGAAGCTTCCCGAAACACAGTGTAGCGATAGTCGACAATGGAACACTAAATGATCGGAACTATACGTGACTATAAGAGAAGTATAAGGGTACAAAAATTCCATGGAATTACAATATATTCTTTCAATAATTGAATAGAGCTTAAAAATTAATAAATGAGATCATATGAGGAGTTTAATGTACCATTATAGTACATTATGTTACAACTATTGTGTTGAGCTACAATAAATTCTAAAATTTTGACTTAATTGAGTAGAGTTCATGAGTTAATACATGAGAGTATAAAATAAGTTCATCAATAATTCTAAACTCAAGAATTTTTGAGTATATAAAAATTAAAAAATGTATATTATAAAAAGTATAAAATATTAATATTGTTACACTACAAGTGAAAATAAGATCGGTATATTATTATGTATTTGTTTATTACTCAAATTTTAACTCTGTAAAGATGAAACACATCATATTTGATAAGAAAAAATATTTATATAAATTATTTACTATAACCATATCTAAAAAATTATATATTAATACTTATAATCAATATAATCTATAAATATAAATTATTATTTTTTAATTTGAATAATTAAAAAATAATTCAATTAATGAATAATGTTCAAATTTTAATAACCAAATTTATGAAAAATATATTTAAAATATACAAATATTTAATATAAATTAACTATCATATTTAAATCTAAATATCAAATATATAAAATAAATTAAATAATAAGTTTAATATGCATTGGGGAGAAGACCCAGTATCCGCTAGGGCTAAGTTCGTGCAACCATAGAATCTAAAACGTGCCCACGAGTAACACCTTTTAGAGGTGTCATTTGGTTGCCGCCACCTAATGTCCTAGTATCCACCCACTCTAATTTCCATTAATTACGCATGTTTATGCCTTAAATCCACTCTAAAACATGCACTTTAACACTTAATCTAATTTCCATCAATTAGGGCATGTTTATGCCTTAAATCCACTCTAAAACATGCACTTTAACACTTAATCTAATTTCCATCAATTAGGGCATGTTTATGCCTTAAATCCACTCTAAAACATGCACTTTAACACTTAATGAGCAGCCATTAGTGTTTTTGTAATTATAATCAGCAACCATTGGTGTTTTTGTAATTATTTATTCAATCAAATAAAGTTTTTAAATGGATCAAAGTGAAATAAAGTTTTTTAATGCATCAAAGTGATTTTTTTTTCGAGGTTAAGTGAGCATGGAGGTGGCGGTTATTCAATGGGGGATGGTAACTGGGTCTTCTCCCCTAGTAGAGATTAAATATTAAATTTAATATATATAATAGAAATTAAATAATAAATTTAGTACATACACTTACTACCTAAATTTTTCCCCATAAAACCCACTTCTACATTTTAACTTGAAAAAGTAGCTTCCCGAAACACAGTGTAGCGATAGCCGACAATGGAACACTAAATGATCAGAACTATGCGTGAAGATAGCTGCTTACTCATTTGATCATACTTTACAGATTGTCTAGAACAAAATTCTCATGAGAAAGTCAAATTTTAAGTCTATTCAACCACAAGGATTTGTTAGAGGCACCCCACAGAGACACGATGGCTTCCAAGAGAAAATATGACAATTCCAGATTCATCCATGGTATTAAGAGAATGAGAACCAGTTGGAATAGGATTATGAGTGAAGAAAAAGAAGGGGAATTTAAGCAGCCTTTCACACTTGGATTTTAGTAGAGAAGAAAAGTGAGAGTTCATGCAGAGAGGATGGCTCAAACAAAGAAGTAAATGGCATGGAAGAATCAATGGTCATACATCATATTCCAGAGGACATCTTGAACATAATATTTTGTAAACTTCCTCTTCATATTCTGTTTCAATTTCGAATCATTTGTTCTTCATGGCAGGCTATTATTTCTAGATCTGCTCATTTTCACAATCTATGAGAACAGAGTAACATGCAAATGTGGCTAGATCATTATGATGCAACAAGTGAGTCTTCTACTAGTTTTGTACTCTTTGATGTCAATAGAAGGCTAAGGTTCAAGAAGATATTTAGTGATGAATGGAGATGCAATTACTCAAAATGGTTTTTCAGAGCATCTTGCTTTACAGCTATAAGGGTGACTAGAATAAGTAGGCTTTCGTTCTATATGAAAAGATATCATGATGATGTGGTTGTGCAGTTCAAGTTTAATTCAAAGGAAAAGATTTATCAGGTTAATTGTTATAATTGGATGTTATAATTGGATGTCTTTATGTTTTAAGAAGAATTTTTTTTTTGGCTTTGATCTATGGATTTGGATGAGAAAATTCTATTGCAGTTATTGATTATTAATCTCATATCTATAAAGATTATTTGATTGCCGAAAATTAATTCAGAGAAAATACTGAAAAATAATACAACTGCAACTTCACAAATAAAACTCATAGGAATAGAGAAGAAAACATGCAAAACAATAACCACAATATTTTTGGACAAATTGTCCTTGAAAAAACCCTGGACGGAAAAAAAATACTGAAGATGAGGAATTATATTAATCTTCAGCAAATCGAGAGATACATAAACTGATTGCCTCATACTGACAAAGCCCCGACAATATTCTTCTCCAAAAATTCTTCCCTCAAATTTTCCTGCTGAAACTCCACTGTTTCTGCCTCCAACGCTATAAGTGCTATGCGCTTGCTATCATTGCAAGACTATTTTCTCTTACTACAAATTTATTTGCTATCAATGCAAATCTTTCTCAAGTTTGTGTTCTCCAAATGCCCATTGACCCCCTTTTAAACTATTCTCATTGGAAAACCAATGGCCATGATTTAATCTCAATCAATGGCTAAGATTAATTAGACTCTAACAAACCCTTACTAACTGGCTTCTAAAAGTCTCTAGAGGAATCAATTAATTAAATAATTAACTAGACCTAACTAACTTCTTTCTAGAAGTCTCAAGAATTAAATAATAATTCTTGGAATTGAAGAAATTAGTTGTCTGAGCTACAATAAATTAACACTCCCTCTTAGTGAGGAAGGTGTTCTGCATAACACCCAACATATCTCTGAAGAAGATGAATTTCATATTCCCCAATGCCTTTGTCAAAATGTCTACTACTTGCTGATCTATATGTATATAATGTAGCTAAATAATCCCTCGCTTTAAACAATCCCTGATGGAATGATACTTGATGTCTATATGCTTAGACCTATCATGAAACATCGGATTCTCAAACAACCTTATGCAACTCCGATTGTCACAATGTATAACCGTAGTATCAACCCTCTAACCTAACAAGGCTACCAACAACTTCTGAAGCCATATCGCCTCACACGTTGCCATGCTAGCTGCTACATGTATTCTACCTCTACAGAACTCAGAGCCATGGACTTTTGCTTCCTATTGTGCCAAGAGACAACTCCTGATCCAAAGCTAAAGCAACACCTTGAAGTGCTTTTCCTGTCTGTTGTATTTCCTGCCTAATCTACGTCACTATATCCTATCAACTTGATATCATCACCTTGAGCATATCTAATCACATACTCGATTATACCACGCAAATACCGCAACACATGCTTTGCTACTATCCAATGCACTCTCTTTGACTCAACCATGAACTGACTAAGAGAGTTTACTGCAAAGGATATATCTGGTCTAGTTTTGACCAAATACATGAGAGACCCAATCAACTTCCTGTATAAGGTGGGGTCTACATCCTTCTTCCTGGATGTGTCTACCTTCTTCCAATTTGTGATCATAGGAATAGACATGGCTCTACAATCCTCCATCTTGAACCTCCTCAATATTTTGATGTAGTATTTCCCTTGTCCAAGGAAAATATATCCATCTATCTGCCATACCTCCATTCCTAGAAAGTAGTGCATAAGCCCCAAATCCTTCATCTCAAAATTTGTTACAAGGTCTTGCTTGCACTCCTCTATGAGCCCTAGTGAACCTGTTAAAAATAAGTCATCCACATATAGAACAAGAATGAGAACCTCACCCCCAACCACCAAGTAGTAGAGATTAGCATCCACCTCACTCTTCACAAAGCCCATTCCCTACAAGTATTTATCAATGTGCTCATACCATGCCCTAGGAGCCTGCTTGAGTCCGTACAAAGCTCTCTTCAATCTGCACACATGGGTTTCATTGTTGTGTGCTACAAAGCCCTCTGGTTATTTCATGTATACCTCCTCTTTGAATTCACCATTAAGAAACGTCGTCTTGACATCCATTTGATGGATTTTTCATCCCATTTGTGCTACAAGAGAGATCATGACTCGTATAGAAGTATAGGTCTTGCCACTAGAGCGAATGTCTCCTCATAGTCTATTCCCGATTCTGAGAGAAACCCTTGGCCACAAACGTTTCCTTGTATTTCTCGATGCTACCATCTGCACTATGCTTGATCTTATAGATCCATCGTTATCCAACCACTACCCTATTTTTTGGTCTAGGAACAACCTCCCACACATCATTTTGCACTATTGAGGTATATTCCTCAACCATCGCATCTCTCTACACCTATTGCTGTGTGGCCTCCTGATAACTGAAAGGCTCACTATCTACTAAATAACTTACTAAAGTCATATAGTCATTATACCTGGTTGGTTGTTTCTTTTGTCTATTACTCATCCTAGGAGCTCCCACAAACTCCTGAGTATCCCTTTGTTTTTGTTGGTTATTGCAACCAATTATAGAGGATGAAGTATCAACCTCCATGTGTTCCTTATGCATCTCTTGGATCTGCTGCATTTTTTGCTCCATACTCTATGAGCTCTCAGCACCCGAGCCTATGCTCGTACTAGTAACTGTACTCAAACTTTGTTGTCCCTAATCTGATTGCTCGATCCTTGGATCTTTTGTTGGCTACTCACTCTAATCATCTGTTGTTAAATCTTTGGACCTTCTAAATGCCTTGTCCTCCATGAACTTGAAATCATGTCTGATTGTAATCCTCCTAGCCCTTGGAATAAATATCTAATATTCCTTTGAGGTCTTGTTGTACCCCACAAAGTACCCTCTCTTTGTAGTCTAATCTAACTTGGAACATGTAGCCCCTGGAATGTGACAGTATGCCAAACTCCCAAATATCCTGAAATGGCTAACATCTGGCTTCTTCCTTGAGAATGCCTCCTCTAGTGTCATCTTGCCCAATACCTCATGTGGAACCCTATTTTGTATGTTTACTACTGTATGGCATGCCTCTACCAATAAGTAGCATGGCATATCCTAGTCATTCAACATAGCCCTTGCTGCCACCGATATAGACCAATTTTTCCTCTCAGCAGCCCCATTCTATTGTGAGTTATAAGGAACGATCCATTCTCTCTTGATTCCTTCCCTGGTATAGAACTCCTGGAACTCTTTCCCTTTGTACTCGCCTCCATTTTTTGAACAAAGAACCTTTATGTTCCTACTCGTTGAATTCTGCACAAGAGATTTGAACTCTTGGAAACAACTGAAAACCTCATCCTTGGTCTTCAAGAAGTATATCCAGGTCTTCCTAGAGAAATCATCAATAAAATTAAAAAAGTACTCGTATCCTTTGAGAGACTTCATCAACATTGGTCCACATATATCTTATGTAGTAGATCAAGAACACCCTTTGATCTAGTGTCACTCTATGGAAAATTTTCTTTCACAAACTTCCCCAACACACATCCCTTACATACATCATCATGTCATGTGCTCACCTCTGGAATACCTGTCACTATCTCACAAAGCAATTTAAGTTCTCTGTGATGTATATGGCCCATCCTCCTATGCCATAGCTCTCCTTGATCTCTAGAATTACAGCTGCTCATCAATATCTTATGAGTATCAAAGTGCAACCTGTAAAGTCAACCGCTCCTAACTCCAATAGCAATGGGTGATTTCCAATCCTTGTGCTTGATTAACACATTTTACCCTCTAAAGATTACATTGTAGCCTCTATCCTGAAGGACAGATATGGAAATCAGATTCATACCCAAGCCTGACACATGCAACACATCATGAATGGGAATCGGCTTGCCATTCTCCTTCTGTTATAGAAAAATCACTTTCCGAACTCGATTTAGTTTGGACATGTTCCCCATAGAAATATAGATTCTAATGTCCTCCTTTGTGTAATTGGAGAAGTATTCTCTAACTCCTGTCATATGAAATGACACCCCACTATCTATATACCAAAAACCTTATGAGGTTGAGATAACCATACAAGCTATGAGTACAAACTCATCCTCCATTCTAATAGAGAGCTCATTTGCACTTGTTGAATCTGTCATCTACTTGTTTCCTTTCTTCCTTTGTAGGAGATTTCTAACATAGTGTGAAAAATCATGACATCCATAGCATTGGACTTTAGACAAGTCCTTCTTCTTCTCACCTTTAAGATTTGATCCTTTGTTAGACCCCTTCTTTGCTTTCCCTTTTCTCACTAGGGAAAAAATTTCATGTTCTACCTCACTTTTCTAACTCTTACTGCTAGTACCACTGACAAGGCTTAGTCTAAGATCCTCTTGAGTAAATTCACTCCATAGTCGATCCCAACTTGGTAAGGTGTCTCGTCCATTAATAACTTGAACAAATATATCCCACTGCTTAGTAAACCCATTTACGAATATCCGTACTAGCTCGTCATCATCTGGTTTATCTCCAACAACTGCCAACTCATCCTTGACAAGTATAGGTCTAGTGAGGTAGCTTGTAATGTCTTCTCCCTTTCATTTGGGTATTCCTCAACTTTTCTTTGAGAATCAGCTTCTTGTTAGTGGTAGGATTCTGGTACAAATTCAAAATGGCGTCCCATATATTCTTCGTTGTATCCAACTTTGCGATATGCTAAACAATATGATCCTTAACACCATCAAGAATTAGCCTCCTTGCCTTGGCATCTTCCTTCTTATATGGTAAGAGTTGTGTTAGATTTGTAGGTACATCTACAACACTGGTCACATATTCCTTGATAGCATTCTCTTCCAACAATAAAGAAATTATGGCTTTCCAGACTCCAAAATTTGAGGCTCCATCCAATCTGTCCTGATCTCTTAAACCTGCCGAGGCCATCTCAAATAAAAATAATAATAAAAAAACAAATAATTCTGAAGAGGTAGAACTAGGTTCTATAAACCCTCAATTTTTTTTCTTCCTGTGCCTGCACTGAGCTCTTTCTGTCCTCAGATTTGCTCTGATACCATGTGAAAATTTTATTGTAGTTACTGATTATTAATCTCCTACCTATAAATATTATTTGACTATCGAAAATTAATTCACAGCAAGTACTGAAAAATAGTACAACTGCAACTTCACAAATAAAACTCACATGAATAGAGAAGAAAACATTCAAAATAATAAACACGATATTTTTGGACAAATTGTCCCTGGAAAAACCCCGAAGGATACTCCTTGCCTGTTACTGACAAAGCTTCAACAATATTCTTCCCTCAATTTTTCCTCCTGAAATTCCACTGCTACTGTCTCCAATGCTATCACTGAAAGACTATTTTCTCTCACTGCAAATTTATTTGCTATGACTGCAAATATTTCTCATTGTAAATTTGCATTTTGCTTATCTCAAACAACTATTAACATTGTTAGTCAAATTAAGAAAATCAAATAGAACATCCCTATGAAATACCTAATCATGTTAAAATATGTTAAACACAGATAAATAGAACAAAGACACAAAATCACATGAAAACACGCTTAAACCCTTATCTCATAGTGGATTAGTGCCCCTTTGTTGTGTAGGAAGCAGCCCTTTCCCAATCCCTAACAAAAAAGATGATGAAGATAAAATGTTGTGATAATGGACAAAATTAGTTCTAAAATGTAGAGAGTAATGTTGCATGAAATTGTGTTGTATTTGTTTTGGAGAAATGCTTTGATTTTATAGATTCAAGGTTAGGATATTGAGTGATTTTGGATGAATGTGGGATCATTCATAAGCCAATGACAGGATGCCACTTGTCAAGATTTGAGAGGATGATGGTTGTGCAAGCTTTGCCCAATGTAACAATTTGAAATTTAAATTTGGATGAAAGATGAATTAAATGCCAAGTTTGACTTGTGCAAGAGACATGTAAGAGAATTTAATGCTTTGTTGGATGGACAAGTCATGTGGGAGGGAGATTCAAAATTGGAGGAATATTCCTTCTTGATGCCCTTTTGAAAGTAATTAGAAGAAATAATAAATCAAAGAAATGATTTATTGGTGCAAGTGGGGTGGGTTAGTTAAGAGTTTAGATTTGACTCCAGTTGAGACAAAATCTAGAGAATGGGTGATTATGTTTAGAGGTTAATTAATCTAGATTAATTAACTTGGAGGATTTTAGGGGTTTGATATTTGATTTAAATCATTTTGATTTATTGAATCAAATAAGGACTTAAGGACTTAATTAAATAATTTGATTTATTTATTTAAATACGATGAAGCTAGAGAATTAATCAATAAATTTTTTTAATTAATTAATAGGAGAATTCGATGTTAATTAGAGCGGATGCATGATGCTAATTATTTTACGTGTCTACAAAATTTCATTAATTATGAAATGAGATATACAACGATAGAAAATCAATGTCTGGCTCTCTTATTTGCTACTAGTAAGTTGAGACCTTACTTACTAAATGCTGAAATACATTTAATGACAAAATTCTATCCTTGAAAACATCTTTTCACTAAAAAGATTTATTAAGACTCCTAGCTAAATTGGTTATGTTGTTAACAAAGTTTGAACTTAAGTTTTTTTCAGAAAAAGAAAGTAAAGGACAAGCCTTAATTGAACACTAAGCAGTGGCTCCCTCACCCCTGGTGTTACCTAATACAAAAAAATTCCCTAATGAAATTGTGTTGAATGTTTAGAAAGATGAAAAAACATGGGTGTTATACTTTGACATATCTAAGTGTACAATAGGCTTTGGAACTAGTATTATAATAGTTCTACATACATGAAATCATATTCCCTTGTCCTACTACTTATATTTCCTATGCACCAACAACACAAAATAATATGACTTGCATTACTTGTCAGTTTAAATACAATTTTAGCTTTGGGGGTTCAAAATATTAAGATATTTAGTGATTCACAATTGATTATTAAAAAAATAAATAGAAGCTATCAATTGAAGCATGACAAATTGTTGAAATACAAGGATATCATGATGAAGTTCTTAGAGAATTTTGAATCGTTTACCATTGATAACATCCCATGAAAGGATAATCGACATGTAGATTCAATGAAAATATCAACTTCTCTTACATCCTTATCTTCATCTAAAAATCATCAATAAGGTTTAAAAAAGTTCTTAGGTGATCTTCACATGATATAGAATTATTTCTAGAAAACTTAAAGAATTTCTAACCTTATTTGGAATAGGATTAGAATCTATCCAAGAATACCATCAAAGATTAACCTCCTATATTTGTCCATTTACAAAGGTCTTCTTGTATGAATATTCCTTGTAGCACCTTGTTGTTGACCAACAATATTTTGACTTACAACATTTGGGTCAACTTGTGGGCTAGACTATGGGATACTCTAACCTATATGGGATGAAGTTTGAGCACCAATTATTGAGGTATTTGTAAAAAAAAATAGCAATTGGGTTTTGAGAACTAAACTTAGAAGTTGAAGAACGTCCAAATCCATTAGATATTTTTGAGAAATCTATCTTTCTTTGCAATTCTACATTGGCAGGTGATTTCTCCACTCTCTCCAATTAATTTTTTAGAGTATTTACCTCCACCTGTAGTTGCCCATCTTTAGGATTAGGTACTGAAGCTATAGAAACCTTTCAAGGTACACCATTTTCATTTATGGTTACCCCTTTTGCAGGATTAATTTTTTTTTTCCCTTTATCCATAGGCTTAGATGCAAAAGTTGTATTGTTAACTGATGCCACTATGCTAGCAATAAGATAATTAATCCATGTACTAGTGTGGGTATTTCCTAAGGGAGCACTTTCAATATTGCTACTTATTGTGGGATTAAGGTTGGTAGTATTTGATGACTAAGAATTTGATGGAGTGGGTACAAACAAGGGCTCTTCTTCATAACACTTCTTCATTTGAGCAAAATTTTCTCTCAATTTATCTTTGTACAGTATATCATTCCTAAGTTGAGTTTCTTTATCCTTGATCTTTTTAAAATTTATCTCTTCTAGCCTATTTCTTGCATCTTGAAGTTGTTGGAATTCTTGTGACAAATCATTCTCAGTGTCTTAGGCATCAATATAAATTTTAATATCTTCAACAAAAATTGGGGTGATTGGGTTAATAGTAGGGCTAGAGTTAGTTAATTCCTTTTCAAGAGGGTTATTTCTTAATAAGTCATACTATGAGGAACTAGAAGTATTTTCTGGAAGATTTAGGCTATGAGTAGCTCACGCATCAAAATTATCTTTTAAGGTTTTCTCTCTTAGCCCTTTTTTCTTAGCAAGGCTATCAAGGTGGGTTTGATCCTCACTCAAAGTAGACTTGATAACTACATTATCTTCATTAGTGGGAGGCATTCTAAATTCAAGATCAATAAAATATCTCAAATTCTCATTGCTACTATCATGAGAACAACTAGATCCAAGAGGAGGAGGAGGAACAAAACTACTTGTACTTGTGTTCTTCCATGACTCCTAAGGATTGTCTGGCAATTCTCCTTCCATATTTTGTTTAGAGTTTTTGTTGAGTTGAGATATTGTTCCTTTCATGGATTCTAAAAATTCTTGAGATTCTTTTCTTCTTTCTTCTTCTTAATTCTTTTGCACCAACAAAGGAGACTCAAAGTTGCCACTGAATTATGGGAATTCAAGTTATTTAAAACAATTCTCAGAGAAGAATGTAAATGGAAAGCAATTTGAAAAATCCTAACACAAACTAATAGGCACTTCACATGAATATGAAATTTAAACTAGAAACACTTAAGATAACAATTAAAAATTATTTTGACTCTATACTAAATGATCTACAACAAATTTTCAAGGTATCCCCAATAGAGTTTCCAATCTATTGGTGATTTTTAATTTGGTTGTGAATCACTCAAGATATTTAACAATTAGGAATGACTAATTTATAGAGTATCTTTTAGATCACCTTGGGAATTAAAAACCACCAACACCGCTCTTGGTACTCATCTCCATCAATATTTACTTGAGTGATTAAAACAGGTTATAAAAAAAATATTTATATTTAATATTTTAGATAGATACCAAAATGACATTCCTAGAATAAATATTTTATATAAGTTTGATTTTGTAGATATTTTGACATAGTTTGTATGATTTTTGAATTATGATTTTATTATTGAAATTTAAATACCTCTTCAATTATAACAAAGTAAATTTTATATAAAGAAAAATAGCTTAAAAAATTTAAAACAATAAAAATTCAAAATAAATATCTCAAAATTATTATTTTTAATTAGATATAATAAATAATTTATTTCATATATTAAATATATAATTAAAAAAATTCAATTTTATTTAATAATTTTCTACAATCCATCATTCATTTACTAATAATTTAATTGGCAGATTCTATTCTTTTGAAAAAAAATCAATTTTTTATTTGAATTTTTTGATAGTTCTCTTGTTGAGTATACCTTAGAAGTTAATTCATGACCATATGAAGAGTTCAACACTAAATTTCTCAATATAATAAGAATTCATAGAATGTTTATTTTGTAGCTCGAAAGGTGGA
The DNA here is from genome assembly GCA_007115665.2 of Sequoiadendron giganteum. Taxonomy (NCBI): domain Eukaryota; kingdom Viridiplantae; phylum Streptophyta; class Pinopsida; order Cupressales; family Cupressaceae; genus Sequoiadendron; species Sequoiadendron giganteum. Next base: position 760,841,268 of record CM021102.1, on the reverse strand, counting down.
ATGTGAAACAACTCGAGTTGGATTTTTAGCAACAAAAGTGATTTTATGTTTGATTTAAAGCCAAAGAATGCATGGAAATTTTCTTTTCTTGCACACTAAGTAGAGTAGTTGGGCTCTCTATATGTAATAATATTGTAGAAAACTTGTATTGTATTTTCGAAATAAAAGATTGCTATTAGGCTGAATAGAAGATCCAACATTTGCAGGTTTTTCCCCATTCTGGGGTTTCCTGGGTATATGTGTGTTATTGCCTATTTGTGATTGGATTCTTATTTTTTTGCTTGCGCTATTGTTAGCTATTAATTAACCCATTGTATGAATTTTTATAAATAATATATCTTTCGATGAATTTATTGAGTAATTAATCTATTCGTGGGTTATAGAAACTAACATGCTATTAGAGCTCTAAACTTTGAATCTGAAGCCAAGATTTGTGATGCCAATTTCAAGAAAAAATAAATTATATTTTCATCTCCAATTTTTTTTTGTGTGGCTATGGCAACCAGTGTTCAATACAAGGAGTAGATTGAGGGCACATATAACTTCTTGTAGTGGAAGGTTTAGATCACATCTATTTTCAAGGAGAACAAGCTGTGGATCTATGCTAGTACAAAAGTGACACCATCAACAAATGATCTTGTTGCCTTAGATTCTCATCAAAGAGGCCAAGGCTCAGAGGATTATCCTAGATGGAGTAAGAGATCATTTAATTCCTCATTTAGCAGGGAAATACACCACCAAGGAGATTTGGGATACACTCACAAGACTATCAAAGCGACTATTAGAGTCGTAAGATGATGCTCAAGGACAATTTACATAATACCAAGATGTACAAAGGCGAGAGTGTGACATCTTACTTTTCCTTGAAGTTGACACAAGTCAGGGATGAGTTGGTTTCTATTGGAGTGATGATTGATGTAGATGATTTGGTGCATATAGCCTCGAATGGTTTTTTGAAGCATTGGGAAATGTTTGTCAAGTGTGTTGTCAACAAAGATCAGCTACCTGATTGGGTGAGGCTTTGGGATGATTTTATTCAGGAAGAGATCCATGAAGGTGCTCATCAATGAACTCGGACAAAGAAGGTTCAAGACAAAGAAAATATTTCTCTTGCAAGAAAGGGTAAGAAAAAGTCTAATAAAGGGTGAAAAAAATAATGTTTAACCAAGTTGGAGGAGAAGAAGTTGGATTTATATATTGAGTTAGGAGAAAATGCCAAGTACCATGCAACTAGTGTTGGCACAATCAAGTTTCAGAGGAGTCTGGGAAACCTCTGTTGGTGGAGGACATGTTCTATGTCACTAGAATGATAAATAATTTAATCTCAATTTCTGCTTTAGAAGATATGGGCTACATTGTGACCTTTGAGAGGGGAAAGGTCTATATTCGTCCTAAGGATTCCAAGGTTGCAAAAGTGAATGGAGTTAGGCATGCCAAGTTATTTTGATCATAGTTTGAGCTAGCACATGCGTTGGTACTTGTAGTTGTAGCGGGTTAGGAGAATTGTGGCATAGGAGAATGGATCACCTTCACCATGTAGAACATAATATTCTCAAGGAAATAGTGATGGGGATGCCTGAGATGAAGAAACAAAAGCATGAGGTGTGTAAAGGTTGTGCACTTGGGAAATATGCCAAGACTAGTTTTCCAAACAATGACACTAGATCCGAGGGGATTTTGGATCTTGTACAATCAGATGTGTGTGGGCCCATGTCAACAACATCCTTGAATGGATATGAGTATTAGGTTACTTTCATTGATGATTTCTCTAGGAAGACATGGATATATTTCATGAAGAATAAAGATGAGGTCTTTAGTAGCTTCAAAGAATTTAAGGCTCTCATGGAGAACCAAACAGGGAGGAAGATCAAGATATTGAGGCTAGATAAAGGAGGTGAGTATACTTTGAATTCCTTCAAATATTTCAATGCTCAGGAACATATCAAGAAAGACTTGACAGTTCCATATGACCCTCAACAAAATGGGGTTGCTGAATGGAAAAATAGGGCTATAGTTGGAGAAGCCAAGGCCATGCATCATGATCTGGATCTACCTTGGTTCTTATGGGTAGAAGTTTGTAATGAAACTGTATATTTACATAATAGGATCCCTCAAAAAGTGTTGGGAAATTTGACTCTAGAATTTAGGTGTTCACTGGTAAGAAACTAGATTTGGGGCACATTCGTATCTTTGGATGGCTTGTTTATTATCACATGCGTATTGAGCAAAGTAACAAGTTGGAACCTACTATAGAGAGGGGTATCCTTGTTGGGTATATTGAAATATCTAAGGCTTATCAAGTTTACATTGCCGCTCTTAGAAAAATAGTAGTTCGTAGAGATGTGAAGTTTGAGGAAGAGATTGCTCTTCAAAATTATAGCAACTTGATGAATGAGGAGGAGCAATCACCTATATGTTCAGGCAGAAAAAAATATTCAAACTTCAGTCATACAAGCTGTAGAGCAAAGCAAGCAGGCTGAGCAGAAGGAGGAACAAATAATTTCTCATCCTCAGATTCCAATTATCGTGAAGAGGAGAAACAGGACAGCTGAGAAGACACTAAGAGAGGCTCAAGAATATGTAGGTCATCCTAAAGATTCAGTTAGGCAAAGAAAGACTCCCAAACATTATTCTAAGTATGTCACACTTATGAGTGAATTAATGGAAGGAGAGCCTTCCATCTTCCAAGAGGTGTCCGAACACTAAGTATGGAGGGATGCTATGGTGGAAGAGTATTCTTCCATCATGAAGAATAGCATGTGGTAGGTATTATTACGACCAAAAGGTAAGTCTTTAGTGGGCTCAAGATGGTTGTATAAGATTAAGCATGTTGCAGATGGTAGCGTGGAAAATTTGAAAGCTCAGTTTGTGGCTAAGGGGTTTTATCAGAAGGAAGGAATCGACTATGATAATAATTTCACTTCAGTAGCGAGGTAATCATCCATAAGAGCTGTCATTTCTATAGCAGCACAAATGGGCTGGAGGATTCACCAGATGGATCTAACGATATCCTTTCTCAGCGAAGTGATTGAGGAAGAGATTTACATAGAGCAACTAGAAGGATTTGAATCACATGGGAGGGATTCTCATGTATGCAAGTTGAAAAGAGAATTGTATCATGGACTCAAGTAGGATCTTAAGGCATGGTATTCATGTATTGATAGTTACTTGTAAAGTGTGGGTGCCATGAAGAGTGAGTTTGATACGAACCTGTACTATTTTTAGGTGAAGGGAGAACTTCTCATATTGACATTATATGTTGATGACCTATTTCTCAGAGGGTCAAAGGAACGCATAGCACACTGCAAGCGAGATCTTGCAAGAGAGTTTGAGATGAAGGACTTGGGGTTGATGCTCTACTTTCTACCATTGGAGTAGTGGCAGAAAGAGGGGGAAATCTTTCTTGGACAAGGGAATTACTTACTTGATATCTTGAAGTGATTCAGGATGGAGAACTATAAGCCCATGTCCACACCACCTATGACCAATTGGAAGAAGATTGATGTTTCTAGATCAAAGGTAGTGGACCCGACTTTATACAAATAGTTTAGAGGCTCTCTTATGTATTTAGCCAACACCAGGCCAATTTTTTTTTTTGCAGTGAACTCACTCAGTCGGTTTATGATGGAACCTAAATGGGTGTACTAGATAGTTGCGAAGCATGTTTTGAGATATCTCTAAGGCACAATTGATTATGGGTTGAAGTATGTTCAGTAGGATGGAGTGAAGCTTGAGGGGTTTACATATGTAGATTTGTCAGGTATTACAGGTGATCAAAAGAGCACTTCGGGGTGCAATTTCAGTTTGAGATCAAGAGAGCTCTTGGTATAATAGGAAAAAAAGGGCAGTTGCTTTGAGTTCTGTGGAGGCCGAGCATATGGCAGCCAGTATGGCTACATGTCAGGCTATCTAGCTTAAATTTTTTTTAGCTAGGATATTCGATAAGGATCTAGATCCTACAGTCATTTATTGTGATAATTAGAGTTATATCAAACTCTCTAAGAATCCATTGTTTCATGACAAGTCAACGAACATTGAGATCAAGTACCACTTCATGAACGATTATATGGAGAAGGGGATAGTGAAGCTCCAATACATTCCTATAGACGAATAAATAGAAGATATTTGGCCAAGGCCTTGATGAAGAGTAAGTTTGAATTCCTTAGGGTTAAGTTGGGTGTTGTGCAAAACACCTTCCTCGCTAAGAGGGGGCACGTTGATTTTCTAACTCGAAAGGTGGAGTTTCTTTAGGGCAAATGGAGCTGGATTTTTAGCAACAACAGTTTTTTATTCTTTAATAGAATGTTTTTGAGTTTGTGAGGTTGGAATAAAGGCAAGAGTGATTTTACGTGTGATTTAAAGCCAAAGAATGCAAGGAAATTTTCTTTGCTTACATGCCACGTCACCAAAAAGTGAGGAATTTGTCACTTTTCCTATGGACTTTGGACCATTTTCAGCCTATTTTTGCATCTTTCCAAGCCTTTTGGCAAAGTGTTGTAAAGTGTTGTAAAACATTTTCATGCTCTCCTAGGATTTTCATCACTTAATCAACCCTTAGTGACCCCTTAATTCTCATACAAATCCATTCTTGGTGAATTTTCATGAGACAATCCCAAAGAACCTAAATAATAATATTTTAATTACCAGAAATCAATGAAAAATGCCCAGGTGGACTAGGTTGCCACCTTGAGCAACCTAGTCCCATGTGGCATAAATGTTAATTTAAACTTAAGTTTCTTTTTGGATTTGTCCAAAAAACCCTTAGGATAGTTAGTATGGTGTTATTTTAGGAAAATTAGGGCATGACTTGTATAAATAAACTCCAAACCCCTAATTCCTCATTATCCACCCTCATTTTCCACCTCTCCTCTCTCTCTCTCTCTCATCTCGTCTTCTTCTCAAGTTAGCTAGGGTTTGATCCTCCAAGTCAACAACACACCATTGTTGAAGCATTCAAGGGCTGATTGCTGCAACAACACAAGATCTCTCACCAAGACAAGGTAATCTACTCTCTCATTCCATTGTTTCATGTTTCACTACTTAATTTTTATTTCATTTGGTTTGATTCCTCAAAAGGGGTTTGATTGAGGCAAACCCTTAATCTCCAACCCTAACCCTGGTCTCTTCTTTGTATGTGGTTTTGTAGGTTTAGGTACTTTGAAGGCATTGGAGACTTGTTGAAGACCAACGCTTGCATACAAATTCAAATCATCCACCAAAAATCACTCCCAAGCCCGAATATCAGAGTTTTAGAAGCGGGAAACTAAGAAGAACCAGGGTGCAAACCTAGGGATTTTTTTTCCTCTTTGGAAAATCCAAAAATACTGAAGAGGACTAAGTCACCAAGAGTGGTGACCTAGTCCCTCTAGATAATTTTGTGGTTTTGAAATTATTGGATACCCATTTGGCAGAAACGGTCTCTAGACTAGTTTTCGGCAATTTGGGTCTAGTCGCCCAAATTGGCTCAAGTGTTCCTCTCAGCTTCTACAACATTTTTAATAGCATTCCAAACCTCCAATAGATCATCCATCTATTCCCAGGTGCACAAATTCTAACTCCTTCATTTCTGTATAGTTTAGTGTATAATATTAGTTCATCTTGCATATGCTTGCATAGATCACTATGTTTTCCAGTATTTTGATTTCAATAGTTTGTATTCAATAGTTAGTTTACATTTTTTTTCATTACAATTAGATACAAATTACACAAAAACCTCACAAGCCCCTTCCTTCTTTGAATGAAATCCCAAGAATCATATCATTAGGTGAAAGAGGGCTACATTCATCCAAAAAGTTAGCTTCTAGAGTGAAAAACCCTAGGAGCTCATTGTGGAATCCTCTTTCCCTTCTTGCATCTGTTTTTGGTGGTTCATTTTGGTGAACTCGATCCTTACACCCTCTTGTCTAACTTAGGTTCCTTCATTTTCCTAGGATTAACTTTGTAGACATGCAAAAATAACAATCATGCATCATACAAATCAACATTCATTTCTTCTATTAATCAATTAAAATATTTATTGATTAATTTCCTAAGGTTCATTAAATAAATCAAATTATTTAATCAAATCCTTAAAGTTCTTCTCATTTTATTTATCAAATGTCACCTCCCTAAAATCCCCTAAGTTAATTAATCTAAATTAATTAACTCCTAATCATGATTACCATTCTCTAGCTTTTGACTCAACTAGAGTCAAATCTAAACTCCTAACTAACCCACCCACTTGCACCAATAAATCAATTTATTGATTTATTAAAAATCTTATTTTCCCTCAATAACTCTCATCTTTGACTTTTTTGGACAAAGATAATTCCCCCCAAAACCCTCAACAACATGCATTTATTGACATTTTTCAAATTTGAATGGGCACATTGGCCAAAACTTGCACAAGCTTTGACCAATCCCATTATGACAAGTGTCTCTATCCTATTGGATGGGATTTAGTCCCACATTGCCTAATTTTGGCCTCTCTTCTATCAACTTTTCCTATAAATGCAAGGCATTTTCTCTCATTTCTACAACACACTTTGAAGGCATCTAAACTATAGGCAACTTGAGCTCATAGCAACTCATTGTCTATCTCATTTGGCTTAGAAAGGGATTGGGAAAGGGCTCTCTCACATCTTCATGGAGGGCACCAATCCACCATAGAATAGGTTGTATTTCATTTGCTCTATTACATGTTTGTCTTAGTCATCATTTTTGTTTGGAGTCAATGAATTATATTATTCTATGAGGATGGCTGAATCTATCAAGATTGAAGTTGAAGGTTGGCATCAAAACGAAGGCGAAAAGAGTGGAATTGAAGATTCTTGAAAAGAAAATTTGAGAAGCATTTTTTAATGCTTGTTTTAACAATCTTGGAGCTTCCATTTACTACCCTTTTTTTTTGTTTTTAGCTAACTCACTTTTCAATTTGGGCTTAAAATCAATCAATGACTTGATCTTTTCAAAGTTGGTTAAAATTGAACCTTAGACACTTACTAGATTTCAATTTGGGATTAAAATTGAACAAGGCAACCTTCACACTTGGATTTTGGTGCTTAAAACGAATTCATCACTGCTTTTGGGACTTAAAATGAACAACTGTTTGTCATATTTTGCAATCTTTTTCACAAAGTAATATCATCAAAAAGACGTATGGGCTTCTCTCGCGCCTCACGACGACCTTGAGAATCAAAAGTCTTTTTTTTTTTTATTAAGTTGTCAAAAATATTGCCTCCACACTTCAATTTGGGCATTTTAAAATTGAACAAAACATGCGAGTGTGAGCACGATATATTGCGGAGGTTCTCCCCTTTGTTTTTCAACAAAGGTTGTGTGAACGATGGGATATGTTAGCTCGCTATTGTTTATCTTAGAGGGCCTGCCTTGTGGGAAAAAGTACTCACCCAAGGGAACGACCCAACCGGGAACACGCTAAAGCCAAGCGACTTCCAACCGGTATATAAGTGTGGATATTGGGACAAAGGCCAATATCACGAGGATTATTCCGACGAGATGGTCAACAATGGACTCTCGCCGACGTTGGATAATCCCCCACGAACGAAATGCCTGAATTAGAACCCCTTGTTTAGAAACTGGCCAAAACCTTTTCTATCTTGTTGGTGCAAAAGGTCATGTCCTTTGAAGCCGCCCCACGTAACATGCAGTCTTGTTGTGGAAATGGAAAGTATGCCATGGGAGATTCATGGGTACTAATGCTTGGCTGACCTGAATAAGTGAGTGTCGTGGAGGGGAGCTAGTGTGGTCAAGCATCTATCCATTCGCACAAGATATGCGTAGCTGGATTTATCCAAGTGGGAACCCAACAAGGTATTGTCTCATCAACCTAGGAGTGTGAAAGTGCTTGGAAAAAACACATTGCTTGATCTTGAAAACATTTGGAAAATAAACATACACAAAAACCTTGAAATTTCAAACACCTTGTGGGGAACAAATACCTATTGAAGAACTTGCCCACTCTTGCTTTCCCTAGGAATCACATTCCTAGAGGTTTCTAAGTGTGCAAATTCTACCATCATTTGTTTCCAATAAGGATAAACATAAGGAACTTTTGCCCTATTTTCCTCGATTTCCACACAAAGGACATTGTGGGATGAAAAAGAGAATGTGACACTAGACATATAGTTTGAAAACCTAAGCAAGCAAGTGTCTTGGATAAAAAGAACCTCATTTAACCAAGATAAAGAGACAAATTGGATTACACATCTGTTTTCTAACATGATTTCCCGCAAGATCAAAATCCCAAAGCCAAAGTTCAAGAAGCTTAGTCTAAAAGCTCGTGAGGAGTGTCTTGAGAGACTTTTCGAATTTAGGGAAAGATTGGTTTATAAATTTTACAGAAAAGCCTCAAGGAACAATCCAGCATTATATGCATTTTATTGTCAACAAAATCCCAAATTGTTTCAAAGGTTTGCATTTCTCCCATAGGAAGTCAAGCATGTTCTTCAACACCGAGGTTTTGTAGAGAGAGAGTCACATCTAGGTTAAGGTTCAAGATCAAAGTTGTCATTCCCGTTCATTCATCCATCAAATCAAAGTCTCATTTCATCATCAAACCTTTTTGAGAACTCTAGAATCAGACATCATGCTAAACCTAGAGGGCTAAATCAACATCATCATATCTTGGCTTAACACACTTAGCCAACATAGTCTCAAATCATTGAACAAATTTTCTTTGAGATAAAACAACTTCTTAAAGTCTATTAGTTCTCCAAAACATTGGCATAACACACTTTGTCAATTCATCCATTTTTGTGCAAGTTCCCTTAGGATAACACAACTTCCTAGGGAAAACAACTTCACAACCAATCTTGTTTGACTTAACGCATCTAGTCAAATTATCACAATCAAATCAAATCAAAAGCCCTTTCAAAGTTTAGCACATACATTCAAAAAGTTTTCCAAAGGTTTTATTCACTCATCCCATCCATTTTAAAACCCATCACCATCATCACCATCTTTGATCTTTTAGCTACCCTAGTTCTTCTCTTTTTGGACTTAAAAGATTAGGATCGAACAAATCCCTATTTTTATGGTCCAAACAAGATCTCAACACAAGAAGGACATGGAAAATATCAGAGAAATATCAACTTCTATGGACATGAGTCATCTAAATATCGAAGTGAACCTAGCAGGATCAAGCAATCCCCCAAGCAACTCTCCCTTATCATCACAAAATCCTCAAGAGGAGAGTCATCAAGAGGATGACATAAATGAAGACATAGGGATGACACTAGAGGAAATCATGGAAATGATTCAAAATCCTAAGAACCATAAAATTGTTAGTGCTATGTTCAAATGCATAAATTCAATAGAAAGAGGAGGGGACATGCCCCCTCCCAACCTTAACATAAGCACTAGTGCAGTTGCATCCCCATTGTCAAACATCAATCAAGAAGTAGCTTGCATCACCTCAATCATCACACCAACCTCCCCGATTGTAAACAAGGGGAGTGCCATGTTCCAAGAATTGCAAGAACACCGCCTTGTGGCTAATGAAGAAGCAATCATCACCCCTACATTTATTCCAGAAAACTCATTTCACCCTTACATCCCACTCACATTTCATAATCCCGCTGGTTCATCCTCATTTCACGCCACACCAGCTTATCAATTGAACATACCAACTCCCCCACCGCATGAGGAAGTTGGTTTGCTTGGAATGACGGAAGCTATCAATGCTTTCTCTTTCCAAAGTGGTGCGTCATCCCTTCCCCCGCTTCCTTTCACATCTGCATCGCCTCCTGGAATAGGTCTTCCACCTTTAACCATCAAAAATTTTGCTAATCCAAGCAATCCGACCACCACTTTGAACCCGCTTCTTTTGCCCATGTCCTCACAACAAATCACAACCATTCCTGTCACCACGGTTAATGCATTTATTGGTCCTCAAGTCTCCCAAAGCATGCCTCATCAAGGATCAATTGTCTCAACCACCCCACCCACAACCCAAATCACAGTCACAACCACAATCCCTCCACCCACCACGACAGTTGGCATGATTCCTGCTCCACCACCAATCCCACCGCCAAAGCACAACACGACCAATTCATTCTTTATCATGTTGCAAAACGCACAACAAGCTGCCCGCCAAAAGGCACTCCAAAAACAACAAGCCACACAAGCACAAGCCGCACAAGCGCAAGCACAAGCTCAGGCCCAAGCTCAAGCCCAAGCGCAAGCTCAAGCTCAAGCACAAGCAGCGCAAGCTCAAGCACAAGCCGCACAAGTGCAGGCACAAGCTCAAGCTCAAGCCCAAGCTCAAGCCCAAGCACAAGCTCAAGCTCAAGCCCAAGCTCAAGCCCAAGCGCAAGCTCAAGCCCAAGCTCAAGCTCAAGCCCAACAAAAGACACAAGCTCAATACCAAGCGCAATTGCAAGCAATCCACCTACAAGCCTACCAACAAGCCCTGCAAGACTTCCAAGCACAGCACCAAGCTAAACAAAAAGCTTTATTGGCACAACAACAGCTCAACCAACAACAAGCATTGTTGGCGCAACAACAGCTAGACCAACAAAAAGCATTACTAACTCAACAGCAGATTGACCAACAACAGGCTTCATGGGAACAACAACAGATAGACCAACAACAAGCGCTATTGGAACATCAACAGCAAGATCAACAACAAGCGTTGTTGGCACAAATGCAAGCTTACAAACAAGCCCTGAACGCACAGCCAAGATCGTAGCAAACGCCAACCAGTACGCTCCCCACCCATCAAACACCTCCAACACCTCACCACTCATTCATCCCACCCCTCGACCCAAGCAAGGATGTCGCAACACAGATCAAATTGCTTTCGCAGCAGGTGTTGGACTTGCAAGCAGGAAAAACCACAAGGACACCAGGCAACTTGTGCCCTTATCTGTTCGATAGAAGTCTCACCATGGTACCGTTTCCAAAGGGATTCGAGATCCCCAGATTTGATAAGTACAATGGAACGGGCAACCCTGAAAACCACGTCAGGGAATTTCAGGTGCACTGCATGGAAGTCGCATATGATGACACGTATCTAATGCGGCTCTTCCCCCGAAGCCTGACTAGTCCAGCTATGGAATGGTTTTCTCGCTTACCCACGGGCATTAAAACATTCGAGGAAATTGTGGAGGCTTTCCTTAAAAATTACGCTTTTAATATGGGTGCAGATGTCAGTTTAGAAGAACTATCTGCACTCAAACAAAGAAGAGGAGAGTTATTTGCATCCTTCTTGCAAAGATGGCGATCCAAGGCCAATCAGAGCAAGTGGACCATGCCAGAGGAACAACAAGTTTGCACCATCATAGCCAACCTGGATGAAAATTTGGTGTTCTACCTAAAAATGTAGTGCATCACATCTCACGATCAACTAATTCCAAAGGCGCTCAACATCGAAAGAGCCCTTACTGTGCGGGGAGGCGCACCTACATTTACTCCACCGCAGGATAACCGCCCGTCCAACAACTACAATGATAAACCTCGAACATGGTCGAGGAACAAAAATATCACGAATGACGGCGTGGTTGATGCTAAGGTAGTCATCAGTGCTCCTAAGCAAAATACCCAAAATGATCATCAACCGCAAACTCATAACCACAACAATGTGCAGGCTAATGCGGTAGTAGCACAGTCACAACCACCTTCCACCAGCCAAGTCAACAATGTGGGTAATCAAGGAGGACCACCTCCCCGCAAAAAGTTTCCCCCCAAGAGGAAGTTCACAGCTCTTGGCGAATTGATTGAGTCTATCATGAAGAAATTGGTCAAAGAAAACCTAATCAAAATCTCTAACTCCGAACAATACACGGAGCCCATGACCAAACCGCTGTGGTACAATGAGAATATCCTGTGTGACTTTCATAAAGTCAAAGGACACACCATCGCCAACTGCATGAGACTCAAGAATATCATCCAAGACCTCATCGAGGATAAGGTCATCAACATTGAGTAGCCGGCCGGAAACCAGACCTGAAAATCTACATGAATCCAATGCCGAATCATAATCAAGGAAATAACCAAGGGAATAATAAGGGTAAACAAAAGTATGCTAGTGCTAATCTAGTATACGAGGAGATAGTCGGATGTGTCGACGAGTTGGTCACTATCATAAATATCAAGGGAGCCAACAATGACTGTGGAGTCACCACACGAGGCGAAAAAGTTACCATTGTTGGGGCACCTGCTAAGACCCCCATTACCAACACAAAGGCCGTCCCCTATGATTACAATGTAATTGACCAACTGAAGAGAACACCCGCACAAATATCCATCATGGAATTACTAAAAATATTTTCCGCTCATCGACAGATCCTGGATGAAGCACTAGCTGCCTCTACCGTTGCCGCCGCCCTTGACACAGAGAAATTTTAGGCTATGGTAGGTAACATCGTTACCCCGAATCTCATCACATTTTCGGACCAAGATTCCCCCCCGCAGCCATCTCATAACCGCGCACTCCACCTCCAAATCCTAGTCCATAAAAAGAAAGTGAAGTGAGTCCTTGTAGATGGTGGTGCAGGTCTTAATATTTGTTCTCTGAAACTTATAAAGAAATTGGGATTCGTTGAGGATTCCATCAATAAAAACAAAAGTATCACCATAAGAGCATATGATGACCAAGAAAGAGTGTCTCAGGGCACTATCAAGATCCCCATCCAAGTGGGGCCAGCAACCATGGAAACAACTTGTCAAGTTCTTGACCTTGATTTGCCATACAACATCCTCCTAGGACGCCCATGGATACATGAAATGAAGGCAGTGGCCTCAACCTATCATCAGTGCATTAAGTTCTCATATCAAAACGAGGAGGTTACCATATATGGGGATCCCGAACATTTCGCCTATTGCAAAAACTTGGAAGCCAAGTTTTACAAGATCCCTCAAGTACCTAAAAATGATGAAGGACCATCCACTTCATACATAGACCCAGCTAATCTCGCCTCCACTTCTATGACAGAGACACCCGCCATCCCCGACATATCTGAGATTAAGAACATGATACAGGACAATGGATGTGGTGATTATAGAATGAAGAGAAATGATTTTGTTGTAGGAGAGTTACCACAATCTCCTAAATCACATGGGCAACCACAATTGACTCAAAGACCTGTCCACACTAGAACAGAACCCTTTGGATTCCATAGTTGGGGGGATCTCAATCAAGAAAATGTGGATGAGGAGGACATCACAAACACTCTGTACCAAGATGAAAGACCCACTCCCACCCTACCCATGGAGGAAACAAACAGAGGGTTACAAATGATGTTCGGCATGGGCTATAACAGGAATGAAAGCCTAGGAAGAAATAGTGATGGACAGTTGGAGCCCATCATTGTAGAAAGAAGAACGCAGAACCTTGGCCTCGACTGTACCCCTCCGAGTATAATTGTGTGTGGCAGAAGTGTTCCTAATAGGGCAGTCAGGTCCTCTCCTCAGGTCTCGGCAACTAACCTTAGATTACCCATGTCCACAGGCCTACCTCTCAATAACTTCACATTTGACATAACTGACATTTGTAGTAGCAGTGACGACGATGAAATCATAGGTGGCTTACCTAGGCTCTTTGAAGATTCCACCTTACTGATGATTAGTGTCTCACCCACTGAGCCAATCCAACAAACCCACCAAATCCACTTAGTGTACCCCCAACTCATCGATCACGACCAACGAGGACCGCCGATTCTAGACTCGTTCGAAAATGATGAGGCTCTCTCGAAATTCATGGGACTAAGGGATACTATTCCATGTGGAGATCACAAGGCAGGATTTGATATCACTCTAGACACACAAGCATACTATGGGGAGACGATTGAGTCCTTCAATTGCAAAAGAAAAAGATCAAGAATAAGCTCGGAGTTATTGAGTGAAAACCACACTGTGGCACTCTCTAACCATAAAATAGTAAAAATAAAGGATGCATCCAATGGCAAAAACCTCTCTGAGGTGCCAGAGGATGAAGGATTCAATCTCACCCCTACTGCTCTACACTAGGAGAAGTCAACAGTATTGGCAGAACAGTGCAACTCGATCAACTTAGGAACAAAATCAGAACCACAAATTACCTTCTATGCAGAATCCCTCCTAGAAGAAGAACAAAAACTATTGGCAGCTTTCCTAAAGGAGAGAAAGGTAAATTTTGCGTGGACCTATGCAGACATGCCAGGCCTGGATCCTAAAGTAGTAGTGCATCATTTGGCAGTTCACCCCGGAGCAAAACCAGTTAGACAGAAGCTAAGGAAGATGCACCCACAAATAACCTTGCTTGTAAAGATTGAGCTGTAGAAACTTCTGGATGTTAGCTTCATACGCCCGATCGACTATCCAGAATGGGTATCTAACCTCGTACCAGTCTCAAAACCGAAAGGGGGCATCCACATCTGCACTAATTTCAGAGACCTAAACAAAGCATGTCCCAAGGATGACTTTCCACTACCCAACATTGACATGATAGTGGATATGACGGCCGGACATGAGATGCTTTCCCTAATGGATGGTTTCTCGGGGTATAATCAGATATTGATAGCAAAAGAAGACCAACACAAGACAGCATTCACATGTCCTTGGGGCACATACTGTTGGAACGTAATGCCATTTGGATTGAAGAATGCAGGAGCTACTTACCAAAGAGCCATAACATTAATCTTCCACGACATGATCCACAAAATAGTCAAAGATTATGTAGATGACATACTTGCTAAATCAAAGAAGAGACAAGACCATATAGCAACTCTAAGTGCTATCTTTGACAGGCTCGAACAATATAAGGTTAGACTCAACCCAAAGAAGTGTGTCTTTGGGGTGCAATCAGGGAAGCTGCTAGGATACATAGTTTCAATGAGAGGGATAGAGGTAGACCCTGCAAAGGTAAAAGCAATCCTTGAAATGAAAGCACCAAGAACATTAAAACAACTAAGAGGATTGCAAGGAAGACTCCAATCCATCCGAAGATTCATAGCACAATTGGCAGATAAACAGATTGCCTATTCACACCTACTTCACAAGGGAGTAGCTTTCAGATGGGATGACAAATGCGAGCAAGCATTCAGAAAAATAAAAGAATATCTACTTACACCACCTGTGTTGATGCCACCAATTATGGGGAAATCATTAATCCTATATATCTCTGCAACAACAGCCGCCTTGGGGGCCCTTTTAGCCCAACATGATGAAAAGGGAACCGAGTGGGCTATCTACTACATCAGCAGAACAATGGTGGGACATGAGCTAAATTACACGTCAATAGAAAAAGCTTGCCTAGCACTGATATTTGTGGCTCAAAAATTCAGACACTATATGCTAGCACACCAAATCAAGTTGATTGCCAAAATAGACCCTCTAAAGTACCTATTGTCAAAAGCAGCGCTTACAGGTAGAATGGCTAAGTGGGTAATGATATTATCTGAACATGATATCGAGTATGTAGAACGGAAAGCCATAAAAGGGCAAGTTATTACAGATCAGCTGGCAGAAGCTCCCCTCTACACAGATAACCCACTCATATCAGAATTCCCAGATGAGTCCCTTTTTAACCTTGGTGCAACAGACCACTGGAAGTTATACTTTGATGGCTCTCACACACAACATGGGTCAGGAGTTGGTGTGTTTTTCATCACGCTGCAAGGAGACTGCACACCTAGATCATACAAGCTGGCATTCCCTTGTACTAACAATATAGCAGAATATGAAGCTTTGACCATAGGACTCAAGATTGCAGCACAATGGTGAATCATGGCACTAAAAGTCTATGGCGACTCGCAACTTATCATCAACCAAGTCAATGGTGAATACCAAACCAAGGATGATAAGCTCACACCATACAAGAAGGTGGTAGAAAGCCTCAAGGAATCTTTCATCGACATTACCTTTGAGCAGATACCAAGGACAAACAATAGAGCGGCTGATGCAATGGCGACAATTGGATCCTTACTCAACATCCCTCGTAATGTCTCGAAACATGAATTTCTCGTAGAGCAACTTCTTGTACCCACATTCGAGGTACCAGAGTTAGAATATGTGTGTGAACTCATTGGTCTCAATGATCTTTGGTATCATGATATATACACCTACCTAAAGTTAGGAATCCTCCCCACTCACATCACCCCGAACCTAAAACGCACTTTCATCAAAAGGACTTCACGATTCGTCATCCTAGGAGAAACCCTCTTTCGTAGGAGTACCGATGGAACCCTGTTATGTTGTTTAAAACCTGAGGAAGCCTTGAATACTCTAACTGAGGTACACAACGGCATGTGTGGGTCACACTCAAGTGGTATGACCTTGGCTAAAAAGTTGCTAAGAACAGGGTACTATTGGCCGATGATGGAAAAAGAGGCACACAATTTTGTCAGAAAATGCTTGCAATGCCAATAGCATGGAGATCTTATTCATGCACCAGCTCAAGAACTACATCCTATTGTTACACCTTGGCCCTTTTCACAATGGGGGCTCGATCTCATTGGAAAAATATCACCCACCTCATCCAACGGCCATAAATTCATTATCACCGCCACCGAGTACTTCACTAAGTGGGTTGAAGCAATTCCCATGACCTACATCACCGGAAAGTAGATATCCAAGTTTATCCTGAATTACCTCATTTGTCGGTATGGTGTCCCCCAATCCATTATCTCTGATAATGGGACACCTTTTAAGAATCAGGATGTTCGTGACTTGTGTGAAAAATTCAAAATCAAGCATCGCTTTTCTACTCCATATTATCCACAAGGCAATGGCCAAGCAGAAGCTACAAATAAAACCATTTTGAAAATCCTCAAGAAAAAAATCAATGACTCTGGCCGTGATTGGCATCTTTAGTTAAATCCCGCCTTATGGGCCTACCGCACTAGCATCCACATGCCAACAGGTGCCACCCCATTCTCTCTGGTCTATGGATCAAAGGCCATACTCCCCATTGAGATCGAGCTCCCATCACTAAGGATATCACTGCAAAACCTTATCACAGATGAGGAATACAGGGTCACAAGACTCAATGAGCTGGAATTACTAGATGAAAGGCGCATGGATGCCCTTAATCACCTAAAAAGGAGCTACAACAAGAAGATCAGACAATGCACTTTCCAAGTTGGTGACCTCGTGCTGAAAGAAAACCAAAAGAACATACCAAATCCAGATACAAAGGGAAAGTTTGAGCCCAACTGGCTAGGACCTTTTGTCATCACTGCAAATTACACATCAGGGGCATATCAACTAGCAACACCAGAAGGCGAGCCTCTGCAAGAGCGTCTGAATAGCTCTCACCTCAAAAATTTTTATGCCTAAACCTTGCAAGGTATAGAACCAGAAAATATAAAAACAATCAGAAAAAGTCCTAAAAAAATGGTTACCTTGATGAAAACCTGGAAAATGGGCATCTTGGTGACAACAAAAAAATCAAAAGATCAAAAAATCCAAAAAAATCAGAAAAGGATTGAAAATAGTAAAAAGAAAAAATCGTCCTCTAGTGAAAACCACTTCGGTGGCGCTTTGGGCAAATACCTTGGTGAAAACCTAGCAAACAGGCATCAAGTGTAAATAAAGCACCTTCCCCATCTATCAAGATCTGCACAACTCATCCACTCCATCGCATTCCACTTATCCGCTCGCATCCATACCATAGCCTGCGTTGGTATCTGTACTATATTCCACCATTGGAACTACTTGGCATTTCTAAGGTTAGTCTATCTTGCCTTTATCGAAGTAGTCTATCGCACCACACTGGGGGCATGTTCTCGCAACATCGGATCGGATTCGTGTATATTCTCGTGATATTTTTCAAAATTTCATCAGAAAAAACCAAAAACATTCAAAAATTCATCAGAAAAAACAAAAAACATTCAAAAATTAATCAAAAAATCCAAAAACATGTCGAAATATCAGAAAATCTTCAAAAAATTCATCATTTAGTCTTGTCAGTCTTTCACCTTGTCGAACTACGTCGTCTCTGAGCTTGAACGTAGGCAAGGTTGATCTTTGATCATCCCCAGAGACAATTAGGGTCAGTCCTTTAGGCGTCCGTCGCATTGGCAATCCGTTTGCCCATCTAGTCTGCATCTTAAGTCAGTCCTTTAGGCAATAAAATGGCAATCCATTTGTCTATATTATCATCAAGTCAATCCACCACCAGCCGAACTATGTGGTCTCTGCGTATATAATGTAGGAAAGGTTAATCTATGGATCAGCTCCTGAGACCCCTAGGATAGGTCTTTAAGTTAGTTTGTTCGTTGTAAAATCTTGAAAATACCAAAAACATTTGTAAAACATCTCAAAATTCCAAAAACAGCCTCAAAACATTTGAAAAAACCAAAATGGTGCATCCATTTCATCTCGCTTTCACCTGTGATTGTCATCACTCATAATAAATCATCGTCGCTTTCACCCTTTGGTGAGTTAGTCAGAAGCAAGTTTAGCAGGTTCTAAAGTGAACACCCTAATCATCAAAGTCTCAAGTCTAGATCTGTAAGTCAACAAGTTGGTCAACTCGGAGTATCAATAGCTTATCACCCAATCAGTCCTACCAAAACCCTGATCACTACATGTCCTAGGATGAAGCTTTCCCATGATGGACATAAGCATCAGGTACCCCACAATAGTTTAGCCTTGGCTAACGATACGAAAAACATCAACTTGTTTGTTTACTTTATTTTGGTCTTTTTGACTTATCTCATTTTGCGCTCATTCCAAGGACCTCTCAATGATGCCTAAATAAAATAGGTTTAGAGAGAAAGGAATGGGGCAATGATCATTATCTTTTTATCTGTTGTGCTTGTTGGATATTCTTGTAAAATAAATTTGTCACGCATACTTTGTTTTGTTTGTAGGAAAGATGTTTTAAGTGTCTTGTTGACCACATAATAAGGCTTTCCTTGTTATGTTTTGGCCCGAGATGTTTATGATATCTGAATTGCATTCTGAATAAGGTTATGTTTGTCAAGTGTGAACAAGAGTACTCCTATCTGATTGTTGAGTCAAAGTCCATCACACTAGGTGCAACGCCATCCTGGTTCTTAATACCTTGATGCATCGCACCTACGTGTGTTATCAGACATAAAGAAAGGTATGCTCTTTCCCATCCCTGGATAAGCAACACATCATCATCATTCATCATCATGTCCAATAAAGTCTGAGACTAATAGACTTGTTGGACTTCTACATCTTCTTGGATTTAAGGGTTTATCCCTCTCATTCTTCTATCCTTTTCGCGCTAACAATGCATCCATCCTGCATTTGCACTCTCATCTTGCATAATCATGTCATACCATCATATCAGGACAACAAGCATCCATCACATTCATTTCTCATCTCATTTTCATAATCATATAAGTTGTTTAGGATAATATAGATTTTTTATTCTAAGCATCTTCCGAACATCTCATTTTCATAATCATATAAATTGTTTAGGATAATATAGATTTGTTATTCTAAGCATCTTCCAAACATCTCATTTACATCACCATTATCATATAGTCTCATCATCCATACATCCATTTTTGAACCTCTTTATCGTGAGATCCACCTCAAATCGAATCTTTTCACTCAATCTCTCGAGGGGGCAATGTACTAGCGTATTTCTTTTCGCTGGGGCATCTGAAAAATCAGAAATTTTTTAATTTCAATATCGGCAACAACATTCTTTGAACCAATGCAACGAGTACATTGCTTCAAAGAGGGGCAAAATGTAGACATGCAAAAATAACAATCATGCATCATAAAAATTAACATTCATTTCTTCTATTAATCAATTAAAATATTTATTGATTAATTTCCTAAGGTTCATTAAATAAATCAAATTATTTAATCAAATCCTTAAAGTTCTTCTCATTTGATTTATCAAATGTCACCTCCCTAAAATCCCCTAAGTTAATTAATCTAAATTAATCAACTCCTAATCATGATTACCATTCTCTAGCATTTGACTCAACTAGAGTCAAATCTAAACTCCTAAATAACCCACCCACTTGCACCAATAAATCAATTTATTGATTTATTAAAAAGCTTATTTTCCCTCAATAACTCTCATCTTTGACTTTTTTGGACAAAGATAATTCCCCCCAAAACCCTCAACAACATGCATTTATTGACATTTTTCAAATTTGAATGGGCACATTGGCCAAAACTTGCACAAGCTTTGACCAATCCCATTATGACAAGTGTCTCTATCCTATTGGATGGGATTTAGTCCCACATTGCCTAATTTTGGCCTCTCTTCTATCAACTTTTCCTATAAATGCAAGGCATTTTCTCTCATTTCTACAACACACTTTGAAGGCATCTAAACTATAGGCAACTTGAGCTCATAGCAACTCATTGTCTATCTCATTTGGCTTAGAAAGGGATTGGGAAAGGGCTCTCTCACATCTTCATGGAGGGCACCAATCCACCATAGAATAGGTTGTATTTCATTTGCTCTATTACATGTTTGTCTTAGTCATCATTTTTGTTTGGAGTCAATGAATTATATTATTCTATGAGGATGGTTGAATCTATCAAGATTGAAGTTGAAGGTTGGCATCAAAACGAAGGCGAAAAGAGTGGAATTGAAGATTCTTGAAAACAGAACTTGAAAAGCATTTTTTAATGCTTGTTTTAACAATCTTGGAGCTTCCATTTACTACCCTTTTTTTTTGTTTTTAGCTAACTCACTTTTCAATTTGGGCTTAAAATCAATCAATGACTTGATCTTTTCAAAGTTGGTTAAAATTGAACCTTAGACACTTACTAGATTTCAATTTGGGATTAAAATTGAACAAGGCAACCTTCACACTTGGATTTTGGTGCTTAAAACGAATTCATCACTGCCTTTGGGACTTAAAATGAACAACTGTTTGTCATATTTTGCAATCTTTTTCACAAAGTAATATCATCAAAAAGACGTATGCGCTTCTCTCGCGCCTCACGGCGACCTTGAGAATCAAAAGTCTTTTTTCTGATATTAAGTTGTCAAAAATATTGCCTCCACACTTCAATTTGGGCATTTTAAAATTGAACAAAACATGCGAGTGTGAGCACGATATATTGCGGAGGTTCTCCCCTTTTTTTTTCAACAAAGGTTGTGTGAATGATGGGATATGTTAGCTCGCTATTGTTTATCTTAGAGGGCTTGCCTTGTGGGAAAAAGTACTCACCCAAGGGAACGACCCAACCGGGAACACGCTAAAGCCAAGCTACTTCCAACTAGTATATATGTGTGGATTCTTGAGGAAAGTTCAAGAATCACGAGGATTATTCCGATGAGATGGACAGAAATGGACTCTCGCCAATGTTGGATAATCCCCCACGAACGAAATGCCCAAATTAGAACCCTTTGTTTAGAAAAAGGCCAAAACCTTATCTATTTTGTTGGTGCAAAAGGTCATGTCCTTTGAAGCTACCCCATGTTATACATGTGGTTTTGTTGTGGAAATGGAAAGTATGCCATGGGAGATTCATGGGTACTAATGCTTGGCTGACTCGAGAAGTGTGTGTCATGGAGGGGAGCCAGTGTGGTCAGGCATTTAGCCATTCACACAAAATATGCGTAGCTGGATTCGTCCAAGTGGGAACCCAACAGAATATTACCTCATCATTCTAGGGTTGTACATGTGCTTGGAATCAAAAACACCTTGCTTGGATTCAAAACATTTGAAAACATTCACATGACCTTCAAATTTCAAACCCTTTAGGGAAGCAAATACCTTTAATGAATTCAAATGCTCATGCTTGCCCTAAGGATTTCATCTTTAGAGGCTTCTAAGCATTTGAATTTCATCTCAATTTTCTTACTAAAGTCAACAATAGGTAACCTTTGCCTTGATTTCTTTGATTTTTGCATTTTGTGGGATAAAGGGAAATTAGGACATTAGATATTCAAGTTTGAAAAACGTAATCAAGCAAGTGCTCTTGGTAAAAAGAACACACTAAAGAAAGATAAAAGATAAATTGGATTACACATGTGTTTTCTAAAATGATTTCCTACAAGATCAAAATCCCAAAGCCAAAGTTCAAAAAGCTTAGTCCAAAAGCTCGTGAAGAGCGTCTTGAGAGACTTTTCAAATTGAGAGAAAGATTGGTTTACAAATTTTACAAAAAAGCTTCAAGAAACAATCCTGAGTTGTATGAGTTTTACTATCAATAGAATCCCAAATTTTTTGAAAGGTTTTCTTTCCTCCCATAGGAAATATAGCGTGTTCTTCAACACCGAGGTCTTGTAAGCAGAAGTGTTATTCTAGGTCAATTCTAGGATCAAATTCAATCAATTTCATCCATCTCTCAACCATTAAATCAGTCAAAGGTCACCTCACCAACAAATTTTGGAAGCTTTGTAAACATCTTTTATGCTAAACTTTTAGGTGAAATCAAATCACTTTGTTTGACTTAACACAACTAGTCAAACCATCATCCTATACACAAGTTCTCTCTTGGATAATACAACTTCCTAGGGTTTACGAGTTCATCTTGTTTGGCTTAACACACCTAGCCAAATTATCAAATCATCACCTCATTTGACTTGATGCACTTAGTCAAACTACCTTCTTGTAGGAGTTCACTCTATGGATAACAAACCTTCCTGGAGTTTTACGATTACATTTATCACTCTTTTTAACTTAACACATCTAGTCAAACCATCAATCCAATCACGATCAATCAAAGTCCTAAAAGGTTTAGAATTTCCTTCAAAGTTTCTTTAAAGAGTTCCATTCATCAGTATCACTCATCTTTCATTTATCTCATCCTCGTCATCACTTTGATCCTTCATTTATCCTAGTTCTTCACTTCTTTGAACTTAAGGTTTAGACCGATTTAAAGAATTAGAGGTTCATCTCGTACATTCCTGAAAATTGATCTTCATTTTATGGTTTAAACTCAACCTCAACACAAGAGGGACATGGAATATAAACTTGATCCATCCATCATGAGCAATTCAAGTCACCCAAACTATCCAAGTCTCACAATGCCAATTGATTATCAAAAGTCACATTTATGCAATTCAAACATGGTATCATTATCTCCTTAAAACCTCAATGATACGAATGTGAGTATGCCCAATCTAAAGTTTGGAACACCTTTCCCAATGATAGATTTAAATCCAAATCCAAATTTGCAAATCTATCAACCAAACACTCAATGCATGAATTTTCCAAACAACATTATCCCACCAAATCCATACATGCCAAATACAAGTTTGTTGAAAATGAACATTTCTAGTCCACACTTGGTGGACTTTGGGATAGATATACTTTAAATCCCCCTAATGTTGTTCAAAATCCTAGCAGTATATTAGCAATTGATTCAAAACAAGGTAACACCATGCAAAATCAAGGTTACCTAAATGAAGGCAATATGATTCTCAACCACAAAAATGTTCAAAGTCAACCTATAATGCCGAATCAAAACATCATACCAAATCATCCCATTTTTCCATCGATATCACAACAACCAGTGGCAACCATCCAAGCAATCCCAACAATCAACACCATCCCCAACCCACCACCACCACCACTGCAAAAATACAACATGTAAAATTCATTCTCCATCATGTTGCAAGCTGCTCAAGAAGCTTCCCACAAAAAGGCGCTCCAAAACCAACAAACTGCACAAGCCCAACAAGCTGCGCAAGTCGCTCAAGTAGCCCAACAAGCACAGCCTCAAGCTCAAGCCCAACACCAAGCTCAACAGGGGCAAGCAGAATTATGGGCACTATTGCAAGCAATGCAATACCAAGTGCATCAACAAGTAGGTCAACAACAAACCCAACAAAAAGCATTGTTGGCACAAAAATGTCACGACCAACAACAAGCATTGTTGGCTCAACAACAAACACAAGCATTACTCGATCAATAAAGCTTGCAACAAATTCCCACCACAATTGTTGAAATCAATGATCAAGACTTATCCATCAATGAACACATTGAAGACGTTCCCATCTCATCCAATGATCAAATCAACACACACCAAGAGCCACTTTTCAATCATGATCAAAATTCACCAACAATACCCAAAAGTGATCCAATCCAAGAAACGCTAACATCACTTGGTCTTATGGTTGAAGAACTTGAAAATCTCTCCACCATAATGGCTAAGGACAATGATCAAAATCAATCTATCAATGAGCACATTGAAGATGTTTCTACCCTATTTGATGATCAACTCACCATACATCAAGAGCCACTTTTTAATGATCTATTTCAAGGAGTGTTGGAATTGTTTGATCCCATTGACATAATCTACGATCCATCCACTAAAGATCATGCTTTAAATGTCTCTACATTGCCTTATGAGTTAGAGGAAATATCTCAAGAATGTATTCCAAAGCATGATCAAAATCTTCCATCAAGGTCTAGCAATGTTGCTTCCCAAGACATATTGACATCCCTCGACCACATGATTACAGATAGTGAAGGAATCCTAAAAGATCAAAAGTATATTGAGGCACTTTCCATGCCTAAGAACTATGTCCAAGAACCCACTATAAGTAATCCATCCTTTGAAATTGACCCATGTCAAGAACTTGATCCAAAGCATGTCGAAAGAGATTATGAAATCACTCAAGATCGAGAATTCGTATCTCCAAGATACTAAAATGATCTAATGGGCACTCTCCTATTTATACAAGATGCCGCAAATGATGATTGTATCCATATAGCACACAATCCTCTATCTAACCATGGGATGCTTTCTTTGGATGGACACCTAGATGATCTTCATTCAAAAAAAGAGACTCATACTCTTGATATCATTACTGAGGGACAAGAGTCTCCTACTCTTAACATTTGTACACATGACCAAAATATGGAAAATTTTGGAGACACACGAAAAATAGATCATGAAGAAGGCTTCTCAAGAAGTTGTGAATCAAAGACACCATGTGGAGACATATCAGAAGCCTTCTACAAAACTTGTGAATCAAAGACATCCTATGAAAGCATATCAAGAATGAATCATGAGGAGGACTTTTACAAGAATAGTAAAGCATCAACACTTCTTAAAAATAATTACAATCTGATATCTCACAAGATCAAGCTAAAGATATCAATCAGGCATTCATCCCACATGTGGAGGATCCTATCACTTATAAAGTTGGATCACTTACCTTTCTTAGAGCAAGCTATCTTATCAATGAAAAAGTTGTCACTTTTGAAGATCCACCACAGAGTAGAGAAAGATTAGCACCTTGTTTCCAAGGTAAATCATATCCTATTGCAAATAAAATGTTTGAATAGATGAATTATCAAGGTAGAGGATTAGGCCTACATGAACCAGTGCAGATTGTTAGCAATCCTAAGCATCAAGGCCTTGGTTATTCGACAATCAAGGGATCTCAACATATTAGTAATACTTCCACAAAATTGGGGGCAACTTCGTCTCGAGCAAACATCAACATAGGGAGCACGAAAAATCCTTATGGTGAAATCAATGCCAATACTACAACCCTCCATGTCACGAATCTTCATCCACCCATCACCGCATCCAAAAACTGGGACCAACATCTAAAGGAATATTTTAATCAAATCAAAGAAGATAAGAAGCACGAAGAAAAAATAAAATACATATAGATACCAAAAAATACAAAGAAATATTATCCCTATCAAACTGCATTAGTCGAAGAAACTGTGGGGCAAAATAAAAAAGGGAAAATTATCCGTCAAAGATTACCACAAAGAAAAAATCAGGCTTCTCAAGCGACATACAAAGTATATCGAGCTGTTGGTCCTAATTCCATGCACACTTTTGTATCCACCCATCATTCCTCATCTTCCCAAGTTTGGAGAGTCAAAGGTTCCAAACTGTCAACCAATCCATATTTTATTCCTAAACACACTCCATCTACGCCTCCACGCATGATATCCAATTCTCACATTGACCATGTTTTGGCAATGACCCTTCATCATAAGGATTTAGAAGGCACTCTATCGCGATGTGTGCACAAAGATAAAGTTAACTCTGGTATCAACAAAGTAAATCAGGAATCTCAAAAGTTGCTTTCGAGTGCACGTATCTTGGCAAAGCAACTTCTTCAAGAAGGACATCGATGGCACATTATGATAGAAGAATCTACATCAGCACCACCAAATTGTTCAGCATGAGCTTAAAATCTCTCAAAAAATATAGAAAAATAAAAAAATAAAAAAATCCAAAAAAATCAGAAAAATGATTTGAAAACAGTAAATAAAAAAATCATCCTCTAGTGAAAACCACTTCGGTGGCGCTTTGGACAGGGACAATGATCAAAACCTGGAAAATAGGTGTCATGAGAAGAATTGAGCATTTGCGTGCTCCTGTTCAGGAGAAAGCATCTTATCACATCCATAGTAAAGCTAGCATTCCAACCATATCATTCCTTCATCCATGAACCATTTATCCAACCCATTTTTATCCATCTGCATCCAAGGTCCAAGTTACCTTGATCTTGATAAAATTTTGGAGCACACTTCACACGTGTTTATGGTAAACATCTTGACATGGGTCATTTTCACTGATCCCATCCTACCCAATGTTATTTGAGCCTTGAAGCATTATCCGAATGATAAGCCTCTATTTGAACACCCTTATCTTATCGCAAGATGATCCATATCCATTCGTCCAAAAATATACCCATGGAATTCCATACATTGCTAGACACTGGGAGCATATATTTACATCTTGTTTAAGGAATAAATCTTGATATATATCATCCAACTTATGTGGTAATTCGAACATTGGTTAAACGTGACATCAACTTGGCCAAGCATTTGTGAGCCAAAAATCCAAATCACTACCCCTAGCATATTTTGACAAGACAACATTCCTTATCAAGCTTTATCTTTCATCGAACATCAATTTGAACAATCAATATCAGTCGCATCTAATGTGCATGTCAGCATCGCATCAAAATCATCAAAGCAATTTTGTTCCAAATCAAGCTTCATCAATCTTGATCAATCGAATCCAATCATTTATCACCTTGTTTGACTTAACACACTTAGTCATACTATCATCTTTTTACATGAGTTTACTCTAGGATAACACAACTTCCTTGGGTTCACAAGTCCATTATCATCTTGTTTGGCTTAACACACTTAGCCAAATTATCAAATCCATAATCACCTCATTTGACTTAACGCACTTAGTCAAACCATCCTCTTTTGTACAAGTTTACTCTAGGATAACACAACTTCCTAGATTTTACAAGTGCATTATCACTTTTGTTTGACTTAACACACTTAATCAAACTATCAATCCATCAATCCAATTGATCAACATTAAGCTTGATTTTCATCAAAATCCCAAAATAGAGCACTACTATCATATCCAAATCATGAAAATCATACGAAAAATTCAAAAACATCCAAAGCATATTAGAAAAAACCAAAAAAAATTTAGAAAAATTCATCGAAAATCCAAAAACATCCAAATAATCAAAAAATCATTAAAAACATGTCCAAATATCAGAAAATCTTCAAAAAAAATCATCATTAAAGTCTTGTAAGTCTTTCACCTTGTCAAACTATGTCGTCTCTGAACTTGAACGTAGGAAAGGTTGATCTTTGATCATCCCCTGAGATAGTTAGGGTCAGTCCTTATTCGTCCATCGCATTGGCAATCCTTTTGCCCATTTATTTTACATCTAGGTCAGTCCTTTAGGCGTCTATCGCAATGACATCCATCTGCCCATCTAGTTAGGCATCCATCATAGAGGCATTCGTTTGTCCATCTTTTTCACATTTTAGGATTTTAGGTGTTCGTCGCAATGACATTTGTCTGCCCATCTAGTTAGGCATCCGTCGCAGAGGCATTCGTTTGTCCATCCAGTTTACATTTTAGGATTTTAGGCGTCCGTCGCAATGACATCCGTCTACCCATCTAGTTAGGTGTCCATCATAGGGGCACTCATTTGTCCATCTAGTTTACATTTTTGGATTTTAGGCTCCTGTTGCAATGACATCTGTCTACCCATCTAGTCAGGCGTCCATCGTAGGGGCATTTGTTTGTCCATCTTTTCACATTTTAGGATTTTAGGCGCTCGTCACAATGGCAATCCATTTGCTCATCTATCTCATTAGCAATCAAGTCAATTGGAGTCCGAACTATGTCATCTATGAGCTTAAACATAGGCAAGGCCATCCTTGATTGGCCCTCGAGACACAAAATCCAAAAACATTCGCAAATCTTGAAAAATCCCAAAAACATTAAAAAATCTGAAAAATCAAAATAGCCTCAAAATATTTCAAAAACATCTGAAACATCCAAATATCTGAAAAAGACCCAAAATGGTGCACCCATCCCATCTCGCTTTCACCCAGAATAACATCACTCATAATAAATCAATTGTCACCTTCATCCTTTGATGAAGCAATTAGAAGCAAGTCTAGCAGTTCCAAAAGTGTGAACCTAATTGTCAAAGTCTCAAGTCTAGATCAGTGAGTCAACAAGTTGGTCAACTTAGAGTATCGATAGCTTATCACCCAAATAAGTCTCATCAAAACTCTGATCACTACATGTCCTAGGATGAAGCTTTCCCATGATGGAAATAAGCATCTGGTACCCCACATTAGTTTAGCCTTGGCTAGCGGTACGAAGAACCTTCGCTTGTTTTTTTACTTTATCTTGGTCTTTTAGACTCATCTTATATTGCGCTCATTTCAAGGACCTCTCGATGATGCCTAAACAAAACAGGTTTAGAGAGAAAGGAATGGGGCAGCGATTATTATCTTTTTTCTGTTGTGCTTGTTGGATATCCTTGTAAAATAAATTCGTCATGCATACTTTGTTTTGTTTGTAGGAAGGATGTTTTAGGTATCTTGTTGACCACATAAGAAGGCTTGCCTTTTTATGTTTTGGCCCGAGATTCCTAGAATATCTGAACTACATTCTGAATAAGGTTATGTTTGTCAAGTGTGAACAAGAGTACTCCTATCTGTTTGACGAGTCAAAGTCCATCACACTAGGCACAATGCCATCCTGGTTCTTAATACCTTGATGCAACGCACCTACGTGTGTTATCAAACATAAAGAAAGGTATGCTCTTTTCCCATCCTTGGATAAGCAATACATCATCATCATTCATCACCATATCCAATAAAGTCTCGACAACTAGTGGACTTGTTGGACTTCTACATCTTCTTGGATTCAAGGGTTGATCCCTCTCATTCTTCTATCCTCTTTCACACTAACAATCCATCCATCGTACATCCACACTCTTATCTTGCATAATGATGCCATATCCATCTCATGCATAATCACGTCATCTCATTTTCATAATCATTTAAGTTGTTTAGGATAATATAAATTTGTTATTCTAAGCATCTTCCAAACATATCATTTACATCATCATTATCATAGAGATCATATAGTCTCGCCATCCATACATCCATTTTGAACATCTTTATTGCGAGATCAACCTCAAATCGAATCTTTTTGCTCAATCTCTCGAGGGGGCAATGTACTAACGTACTTATTTTCGTTGGGACATATAAAAAAAAATCAGAAATTTTTAATTTTGATGTCGGCAGCATCATTCTTTGAACCAATGAAACAAGTACATTGCTTCAAAGAGGGGCAAAATGTAGACACGTAAAACTAACATCATGCATCATGCATTCCGCTCTAATTAACATTCATTTCTTCTATTAATCAATTAAAATATTTTATTGATTAAATCCCTAAGGTTCATCAGACTTAATTAAATAAATTAAATTATTTCATTAAGTCCTAAGTTACGAGTGAAGAAAAAGAAGGGAAATGTAAGCCATTGAGAAAGATACATATGGGGAGGGGAGGTGAATGTATGGCCATAAGTTTACCCGTTTATGTTCAATGTGAGGAACTGTCTATCAATGCCTCTAAGCTTTTGCCCATGCTCTTAGATCTCATTCTTCTTGGCTTTTAGGTCATCCTTTGCCGTATTTAGTTATCTATGGGAGCCTGTATTATTTTGTTTTATTTGTTTTCTGACCCAATGAAATTGTGCTATGTTCCATCAACAAAGGGTCCTAAAAGAGTTTTAGGATTCAAAATATTAGTCTGTGGCTTTAAAAATGGCTGTATTAGTTCAGATTGTAATAGAATTTGGCTATATTAATCCAAATGGTTGTATTAGTTCAGATTGTAATAGAATTTGGCTGTACTAATCCAGATTATAATAGAATTTATCAAGCTATTGGAAATAAAAGATATAAATATATATTTTTTTCTTTTATTACAATATAAAAAATGTTATTTTTTCGATTCTCTATGTTTTCTGATCTTAATTATAATATTAGAGAAGGTTAAAAAGAATGTGAAAAAATGAAGAGGCTTCATTGATTGTATAAAAAGATGAAGAGGTTTTATTGTTTGTATAAAAAAGTGAATAGATTTTATTATTTGTACAGCTGTTAAAAACTTGGTAGTTTTTCAAATGGAATTAACATCAATTTATGTTATAATTCATGCTATAATGGTTAAGTAGGCTGGTTACAAATTAGTAGAACATTAAGAGAAAAAATAATTTTAAAAAATTCTGAAATTGTTTGAAGACAATAAATAGTTTAATTTTTCTTTATTCAATATTCTACTGACCGTTGTGCTAATCCCCATCACTTCAGAGATTTTAATTATTTTTCAAATCTTACCAATTAAGTATGATAAATAATCTTAGACATAGACAATTGTTTTAGAATTTAGAAAAGATGATGAAAGACTTGTATTAAATTTATTTATTTCATAAATTTTATTTTATGATGTTTCGTGAAATTAAGATACAAACTAGATACAAATATATATCACATCATGTTGAACTTATTTTTCTAACACTAATATTATCCACACATTTTTTCACACTTTAACCCTTAGCTTATTCATTATTACCATTATCCCATTTTTCATAAATTCATCAAGAAATAGTTGAGGAAAACAAAAAAGAAAAATGTGGGAGAATATGTGTATAGTTGTATGATAAGTGATATTTGAAAAATTTAAATGAAGTCTTGAGCCATGTTTGTATGATAAGTGATATTTGAGTAATTCAGAAAAGCGATGCGCATATATTTATATGTTTATTTAAATGTGAGAAACTATCTATCACTTTTTAATATTTTTCAAATCTCACAAATTTATATCTTCAATAGATTCTCACAAATTTATATCTTCAATAGATGCAATTCATATAAAGAGCTTAAAAAGAAGAGGTGATTTTGTTGCAAATCATTCATTTCAAATTTATAAATTCAGGGATTTTAATTTTGTGGTTCTCTGTAAAACAAAATGAGTGTGTTATCAAATAGAGGGGTAAAAATTCCAGTGAGAGAAGGTATGTAGTTCAAAATTTATTTGAGAATATTTTATAATTGTAATGGTGCAGAATTTATTTGAGAATTTTATTCATTACAATGGTAAATTTTTTATGTGTATTCTATATTTTATTTAATTGTATGTTTACTTTTAAAAAATATATGATACAAGTACATATTATTAAATGGTGTAAATTGATTCATTTTTTAAAAAATAGCATATCTCTATCTATGTTTTTCTACACTTAACTTTTACTTTATCTCCATATACAAATATCTCCACATTTACAATATGGTATATCCATATAGTCATCATCCTATCTTTATATGCTCATACTCATATATTTTCCTTATCATTGCAATTATCAAATTTACTTATACATCTACTTAGTTATAGTATTTATTTACTCATATCAAAATATTTGACTATCTACTGCCAAGCCCACAACTAAATGGTCTTTTATGTATTCATCTTATTGTTGCACTTATCAAATTATAGTTGTTGTAGTGTAAAAAAATGTCCTTTGTTACATTTTCAAACTTGTTTAGGTCCTTGTGAACTAAATAAACCTAATTGTACCTTATTTAGGGTGTTGTAAAGTATTTTCTTTATTTTCACACTAATCTAGGGTTTTCACCAATTAATTAGGTTTCTTTATGCCTTATTTGGCCTTATTTTACATCCACAAGCCTTAATTAATGCATCTTTTTGAGGATAATTCTGACACATATGTAATGACCAATCAAAAATTAATGTTTTTTGATATCTAAAGAAGTGGGAGGAGGAGCTTAAGAATATCAAGAGAAATAATGGAAGTCCTACAGAAAAGGGAGAAGGTGAGGGATGCCAAAATTTTATGCCTATCCCAATAGGCGCTGGCGGAAAAGGCAAAACTTTAGGAGGAGATCACAAATTTTCAGTCCCACGATCCCAACCTAGTTACTGAACTGCGATAGAAAAACCAAGAGCTCCAGGGCCGATTGATTTAGGCAGACCTAGAAATACAGTAGAAAGATGATGAGATTTAGGGCAAGCAAGCTCAATTCAAAAAAGAATTCCAAAAGCTAAAGCTCTCTCTAGAAAAAGAGTCCACAACTCAAGGCCAGATTGAAGAGTCCTTACAAAGCAAGGATGTCGAGTTGAAAGCTCTACAGGAACAAATCTCCACAACAAGAAAAAGGATTGAGGAGTTGATGCAAGTTGTTGGGTCGAAGAAGGTAGATATTGGTATTTTGAAAGAACCTCCTCAATCGATTGTTCCTCAGTTAGATCTCCTTTTGGTGGCCTAGTAGATATATATATCTCCTACTGGGAGAAAGTAAAGGCATCTTGTTTGACCCTTCAATCGACACTACAATTCATGGCTGATGTTGTAGGTTTATTCAAGAAGATGCATAGAACAATGGAGCAAGTTCCCCAGTTCATTGTAGAAAGGGTGCCCAAAGCAGAGAGGTTACTCAATAAGATGTACACAGTAGCGGAAACATACTTAGTCTTCGCATGGATTGAAGATCAGAATTCAACTTCCAAGAAAGTGATGGAATTCATCTGTTGTCATGCGGCTATCACCCAGTCTAGAAATTTCCAAGAAACACTGAACTGAACTATGAACAAAGTGTAGATGCAATTTTCCCAATTGACTCAAATGGGCCTCCCCTCACTCGTTCTCTTTGACGACTTAGTGGCCATGGTGAAACACATTCCAGTAAGGTTCAAGGAGAAACAACGAGACATATCTTCTTTTCAAAGTTTTAGTCAACCTTCGATGGTGGTAGACATAGAAGGTGCCACCTATCAAATAAGGTGTCTCTTTTTTCAACTCGAGTCCAAGACGGGGATCTCAATGGAGATTCCCTTCAAAGAATCTATCGATCTACATAAGGCATATGAGACTGTGTGCACCACATCAATTCCTTTGGAGGCTGAATGGTTGCCTCTACAAATCATACTCTCAAAGCTCCAAGTCTGTTTCCCTAATGGATAAAGCTTTGGTTTGCAAACCAAAATTTTTTGGTTCCCATTCCATAGGTGAAATGCTCCTGGTAGTTTCCAAAAGTTGTGGATTGAAAAATTCTTAGAGCTCCCTTTGGGTTAATATTGACTATTTTACATAGCCCTAGTCCATGCCTTGTATGTTTGAGTAGCTCAAGCCCCCTTTTCTGTCACCCTTGTGCACTTGCTCCACGTGCCCACCACACACTCATTGAATGGGATTCTTCCCTTGCTTCTCTCTCAACCTCCATCTCTTCACCACATGTCAGAAGCACAAGCTTTGGGATCCATCTCTCCTTTGCTTCTCCTCCAATCACCCCTAGTGTGCTATGTCACATCATTCTGCAAGCAAATTTTTGGCGGTCGCCACAACCAGTGTTCAAATGTAGACCTCTTCATGTGTCAGCTTCGAGGGGATTTTAATTGAAGTGTTGGAACAAGTGAGTGAGAAGCTCAATCTCTTTGTCACATGTCGCCTAGAGAGGTTCCCTGATTCTTCCTTGGGACCACAACCATCATTTACTGGGAGGCGAATCTTGTTCAAAGGATACTACATGTGATGAATGAAATATTTCTATTGCAATGACCTTGGCGAATCATTGCGACAAGTATTATTACTCGTATCTGGGAATATTTTTAGTTATTGGTTTGATGGTGGTGGGTGGTCTATATACACTCCTTTTGCTCTCTAAGGAAGGGTTCAAAAATTATAGAAAAGAGAGTGAAAATCTCTAAGCATT
Organism: Sequoiadendron giganteum; assembly: GCA_007115665.2. Lineage (NCBI taxonomy): Eukaryota > Viridiplantae > Streptophyta > Pinopsida > Cupressales > Cupressaceae > Sequoiadendron > Sequoiadendron giganteum. The sequence goes on along the minus strand of CM021102.1, from coordinate 760,807,336 downwards.
TGTAGTGTTTTCTAATTATTGTATTGAGATTTATAGACTATTACCATTTTTCAACCTCTTTGTTTCTTATTTGATATAAGACATAATACTTTTCTAATTGTTGTATTAAGTAGTTTATTTGCAACTTTTATGAATTCAATAGAAATTTACTGTTTGGATCATGTCTCAAACTCTTCTTGATTAGTAGATGTATGTGGAAGTTATACTATGTAATTTGATTAACTGCTTAGGACTTTCATCTTTGTTTTTATATTATTCTTGAAACATAACAGATTGCTAAATGAGCCCTCAAACCGTATCCAAAACGACGGTTTTCCATGCCTAAACATTTAAATCTTGATGCATTGCCTTAGATTAAGTTTTATTTTATATTTACTTCGTTTTACCTTTCCAAATCCCCAATTATAGGAAGAGTTGGCTTCTTTAAAAATCCTGGAGGTTTGTCAGTTTAGCGCAATTGGTCCCCCCATTAACTGATTTTCTCATAAGGTTGTTTTCATAGAAATTTCAGGCATCAATAGGTACAAACAAGGGCTCTTCTTGATAATAATTATTCATTTTGCAAGGTTTTCTCTCAATTTATCTTTGTAAAATATATCATTCCTAAGTTAAGTTTCCTTATCCTTAATCTTCTTGAGCTTTATCTCTTCTAGCCTATTTATTTCATCCTAAATTGATTGGAATTCTTGTGACAACTCATTCTAATCTGGTAAATCATTCACAGTGTCTAAGGTATCAATGTAAATTTCAATATCTTCAACAAAAATTGTGGTAATTGGGTTAATAGTAGGGACAAATTTTCTTAATTCCTTTTCAAGAGGGCTATTGCCTAATAAGTCGTACTATGAGGAAGTAGAAGTACTTTCTAGAGGATTTAGGCTATGAGTAGCTCAAGAATCAAAATTATCTTACAAGGTTTTCTCTCTTAGCCCTTTTTTCTTACCAAAGCTATCAAGGTGGGTTTGATCCTCACTCATAGTAGACTTAATAGCTACATTATCTTCATTGTTGGGATGCATTATGAATTCAAGATCAATAAAATATCTCAAATTCTTATTGCTACTATCATGAGAACACCTAGATCCATGAGGAGGAGGAGGAACAAAATTACTTTTAATTTTCTTCTTCCATTACTACTAAGGATTGTGTGGTAATTCTCCCTCCAACTTTTGTTTAAATTTTTTGTTGAGCGGAGATCTCGTTCCTCTCATGGCTTCTACAAATTTATTGAGATTATTTTCTTCTTTCTTCTTTCTTCTTCTTAATTATTTTGCACCAACAAAGGAGACTTAGATTCACCACCCAATTATGAGAATTCAAGCTATTTAAAATAATTCTCATAGAAGAATGTAAATGGGAAGCAATTTGAAAAATCCTAACACAGACTAATAAACGATTGACATGAATATGCAATTTCAACTAGAAACACTTAAGACAACAATTAAAAATTATTTTGATTCTATACTAAATGATCTACAACAAATTTTCAAGGTATCCCCAGTAGAGTTTCCAATCTATTGGTGATTTTTAATTTGGTTTCCAATCACTCAAGATAATTAGCAATTAGGAATGGCTATTCTATAAATTATCTATCAGATTATCTTGGGAATTAAAACCCACTGACACCACTCTTGGTACTCATCTCCATTAATATTTAAGGTTGATTAAAATAGATATTGGTTATAAAAAATACTATTTATTGTGAGGCCAAAAAGTGTAGACTTTGACACTTTTCGCTCATTTGGACCTTTTCCTATAGATTTTGGAACATTTTTAGCCTCTTGTTACCCCTTTCTAAGTCTTGTGTCGAAGTGTTGTAAGGTGTTTCATAACCTTCTCACACTTTCCTAGGATTTTCATCACAAAATCAACTCTTTACTATGCCAAAATGACCCCTTAATACACATACAAGTTCTATCTTAGTGAGTTTTCATGAGACAATCCCAAAAAACATAAGTAACCACACTTTAATTATTGAGAATCAATGAAAATTTCCAAGGTGGAATGTGTCGCCACCTTGGATGACCTAGTCTCATGTGGCATAAAATTGAAAATTAACTTAAATTTCTTTTGGGATATTGTCTCTAAAACCCTAAGGTTGGCCTTTATGGTGTTATTTGAAGAAAAATAGGGAATAACTTGTATAAATAAGCCTCAAAACCCTAATTTCTCATTGCAGACCCTCATTCTTCTCAACTCACACTCTTCTCACCTCTCATCTCTCATTCTCAAGAAAGCTAGGGTTTCATATTCTAGGTCAACAAGACATCTTCGCTGAAGCATCCAAGGGTTGAATCCTCCATTGCTGCAACTCAATATAAACCAGCATGGAAAGGTAATTAAGTACATTGCTTCAAATTTCATGATTTCCCATTTAATTTCTTCATTTGATTTAATTATCTACAAAGGGGTTTGACCAAGGTGAACCCTTACACTCTAACAATCAACATTTCTTCTTCCTTCTTTGTGTGTTTGTAGATTTAGGTATTTTGAAGGTTTGGAGATCCTTCAAGGATGGATTGAAGACTTGTTAGGGCATCTCCTTATCAACTAGGGAAAAACATCCACAAAAGGACACCTACAGATCAAATTTTGCATTTTCAGGGCCAGACACTTGGAGGAGTAGAAAACATAGACCAAGGGCTTCAGACTCCATCTTTTGACTTACATAAGTTCGAAAGAGGACTAGGTCACCACTTTGGGTGACCTAGTCCCATCGAAGTTGTTTATTAGAGATTTTGGTAGATCTAGATACCCTTTTGGTTAAATGGGCTCCAGAGCAATTTTCAAAAATTTGTTGAAAAATGGACTAGGTCGTCCAACTTGGCACAAGTGTCCCTTTCAGATTCGACATTAAATTCAACAACATTTCCAAATCCTACAAGTTTCCAGGTGCACACCCCTTTCATTTCCATTTATTGTTGTAATAGTTTGTTTATATTTCTTATGTTATCTTGTACATACTTGCATATCTCAATGTGTATTCAAACATAGTTGCATTTCAAAGATTTTACATTATTAGTTAGTTTATATTTTTCATTTCCAGCATTTAGGGCATTCCACACACATCACTTTAAGCCCCTAACCCTCTTTGAATGAATACCAAAAATCATATCACTAAGGTGAAAGAGTGTCATTCCTAAACCAAGAGTGCTTAGGTGAAAAACCCTAGGAGCATAGTAAAGGGAATCCTCTTTCCCTTTCTTTCATATCTTATTGGCCATTCATTTATATTTATTATTTTAGATAGAAAATCAAAATGAAATTTCTATAATAAATGTTTTTTTTTTGGGTAAGTTAATAGCTGGTTAGGCCAACACCATATATTATCAAGAAAAAAATAACTAAGTACTGATGGCCTTTCAACTCAAGTTCAAAGTTCAAGATTCCATATTGATCCAACAACAAGCAAAAAATTACTACTTACTACTCAAAAAATAGTCCCACCCACCTATCTGTATTTACCCTACTACCGGATATGACTAAGCAAGAGTAACTATTTTGCTAACCAACAATACCACAGTGGTAGAGGTGAAAATGGAGCTTGAATCCTCGATGTGAACCCCTTCCTGCTCTTCCTTTCGCATCTATTTTGTGTGTGCAACACGAGCCTTCATTGGGAATTCCAATTTGCATCTCATGTGCACCGGGTTGTTTGCTATGTCTTCCACATCCCGTCCATCCTCTTCCATCCAGTCTTCTCCTCATCGTTATTGTCCACTTCAAACCCTTCAGGAGCCATAAAGCTTCCCAGGTCCTCCTTTGTCATGAGCGGAAGGAGGCATAGGCATGCGCAAAAGGAAATGTTTTATATAAGTTTGATTTTGTAGATTCTTTGACATAGTTTGTATGATTTATGAATTATGATACTATTATTGAAATTTAAATACCTCTTCAATTATAACAAGTAAATTTTATCTAAAGGAAAATATCTTAAAATTGTTAAAACAATACAAATTCAATATAAATACCTCAAAATTATTATTTTAATTGTATAAAATAAATAATTTATTGCATATATTAAATATTTAATTAAAAAAATTTAATTTAATTTACTATTTCTCTAAAATCCATCATTCATAATTAATTGATAATTTAATTGGTGGATTCTATTCTTTGAAAAAAAATAAAATAAAAATTTAATTTTGTTGATCGTTATTTAGTTGAGTATACCTTAGAAGTTAATTCATGACCATATGAAGAATTCAACACTAAGTTTCTCAATATAATAAGAATGCATACAATACACTCTAATTTCATTTTTTTGTGTATATTTAAATTTAACATTACCATTTACAATATTTCTAAACTCAATAAGATTTGAATATATTTTTATATTATTAAAACTTATAAATATTCAAAATTTAGTAAAATAAACTCTTACATTCAAAATATCTCTCTATCTCTATATATAATACTAAATGATAAATATACTACCATAAACTATATTTTAGTTTATGCCAAAAGAACTCACTTAAACGAAACCTCTTCCCCATAAAGCACACTTATTAGCTATGGACAATGCATATTAAGGTGGATGCTTCCATTTAATTCCACAATAAATATCGAGTGCTTCTAATTACTTCCACATTAAAGCTCTATATACTATTCTAGGCCAAATTTTAGGAGAAAGGTGACTTTTGATTGAAACTAATGGACGGCTCCAAAAAAAAGTGACATCAATGCAAGGTTTCAAAATTTCTTTGGTTGGTCCATACTTTCTATTAATAGTTAGAGATGTACTTTCTATTAATAGTTAGAGATGGTCTTTCAATTGAACCAGGGGCATCAAATCCAATATAAGTTTATCCTCATCATCATATTTATAGTCATCATATTCATCTTCAACCTCAACTCAATGAGTGGTCTTTTGAGAAAAATCTAAAATCTTTTATCCCACTCTTTGTCCCCGTCTCCATCAATAGCTAAGAGTGCTTATAATATATTTGGCTCGAGGAAAATCCATGGCCAACAATTCAGCAAGGAAATTTCACCACCAACAATTCACCATGGGAAAATTCACCACCATGACAAATTTACCCCAAGTAAAATTCACCACGGGTGAATTTGTCATGGCGGTAAATTTTCCATTGGTGATTTGCTCACATGATTTTCCATATGCCAATATATTTAATTTAATTTATAGATTAAAAAATATATTTGTTATTAAATGTTTAATAGTTCAATAGATATCAAAAATGACAACTCTATAATAAATATTTTATTTAAGTTTATTTTTTAAATATTTTGACATAGTTTGTATGATTTATGATAAAAATATTCAAAATTAAAATACATCTTCAATAATAATAAAGAAAAACTAATCTAAAGAAAAATAACTTTAAATAAAACTTAAAATAATAGTAACAATATTTATAAATATTCTATTGAAATACACTATGTTGTGTAGATTACTTTAATTGAATAGAGCTCAAAAATCAATACAAGCAAATATTTTGAGTATCTCAAGACTTAAACAGTACTACTAATGTATCAAATTTCACTATAATCTTTCAAAGTTGATTTAACACATGATCATGAGAGAAGTATAGGGGTACACACATTCCATCAAATTACATTATATTCTTTCCATTTCATTAATCTCAAGACTTAACACTACTGCTAATGTATTGAATTTTACGATAGTCTTTCAAATTTGATTTAACATGTGACAAAGAGAGAAGTATAGGGGTACAAATGTTCCATCAAATTACATCATATTCTTTTCATTTGATTAATTAAATAGAGCTCAAAAATTCACACTAGAGTTTAACGATTAATAATTGAATGGAGTTCAAAATTTAATCGTGACTATAAGAGAAGTATAAGGGTACAAACATTCCATAAAACTACATTATATTCTTTCAATAATTGAATAGAGCTCAAAATTTAATAAATGAGATCACATGAGGAGTTTAATGTACGATTACTATACTTTATGTTATAACTATTGTGTTGAGGTACACTCAGTATAAAATAAGTTCATCAATAATTCTAAACTCAAGAAGTTTTGAGTATATAAAAATTAAACAATGTATATTATAAAACCATAAATATTAAGATTGTTACACTACAAGTGAGAATAAGATTAATATATTATTACACATTTTTTTATTACTCAAATCTTAACTTTGTAAATATGAAACACATCATATTTGATAAGAAAATATATTTATGTAAATTATTTACTATAATCATATCTAAAAAAATATATATTAATATAATCAATATAATCTATAAATTATATAAATTTATTTTTTTAATTTTAATAATTAAAAAATATATATTTTTTAATTAGACTGCGCTTGGTAAACTTTTTAACGTGACCGGCAATGCTGGCGCGACTAAACCTAATGACCAACCTCCTGCAACAGGAAAGATTTATCCAACCGAGCTAGGGCCCCAACCCATAATTAAAAAATAATTCAATCAATGAATAATGTTCAAATTTTAATAATTAAATTTATAAAAAATATATTTACATATTTAAAATATCCAAATATTTAATATAAATTAACTATCATATTTAAAAATATAAGAAATAAATTCAATACTAAATTTAATATACATAATATATTTACATACACTGTACTACCTAAATTTTTCCCCATGAAACCCACTTCTAATCTCGAATAACTACATTTTAACTTGAAAAAGAAGCTTCCTGAAACACAGTGTAGCGATAGCCCACAATGGAACACTAAATGATCAGAACTATGCGTGACTATAAGAGAAGTATAAGGGTACAAACATTCCATGGAACTACATTATAATGTATGATTATAGTACATTATGTTACAACTATTGTGTTGAGCTACAATAAATTCCAAAATTTTGACTTAATTGAGTAGAGTTCATGAGTTAATAGATGAGAGTATAAAATAAGTTCATCAATAATTCTAAACTCAAGAATTTTTGAGTATATAAAAATTAAAAAATGTATATAATAAAAAGTATAAAATATTAATATTGTTACACTACAAGTGAAAATAAGATCGGTATATTATTATGTATTTGTTTATTACTCAAATTTTAACTTTGTAAAGATGAAACACATCATATTTGATAAGAAAAAATATTAATATAAATTATTTACTATAACCATATCTAAAAAATTATATATTAATACTTATAATCAATATAATCTATAAATATAATTTATTTTATTTTATTTGAATAATTAAAAATAATTCAATTAATGAATAATGTTCAAATTTTAATAACCAAATTTATGAAAAATATATTTAAAATATACAAATATTTAATATAAATTAACTATCATATTTAAATCTAAATATGAAATATATAAAATAAATTAAATAATAAGTTTAATATGCATAGGGGAGAAGACCCAGTATCTGCCAGGGCTAAGTTCGTGCAACCATAGAGTCTAAACCGTGCGTTGAATACAAAAAAAAATTATGGGTTATTTTCGCCGACGAGTTAAGAGGGGCTATTCGGTAGAGTGTGGGAGCATTGGATATGCGCGCGGAGGTCAAAAAAACACCTTTTAGAGGTGTCGTCCGGTTGCCGCCACCTAATGTCCCAGTATCCGCCCACTCTAATTTCCATCAATTAGGCATGTTTATGCCTTAAATCCACTCTAAAACATGCACTTTAACACTTAATCTAATTTCCATTAATTAGGCATGTTTATGCCTTAAATCCACTCTAAAACATGCACTTTAACACTTAATGAGCAGCCATTAGTGTTTTTGTAATTATAATGAGCAGCCATTGGTGTTTTTGTAATTATTTATTCAATCAAATAAAGTTTTTTAATGGATCAAAGTGAATTTTTTTTTGGAGGTTAAGTGAGCATGGAGGTGGTGGTTATTCAATGGGGGACGGTAACTGGGTCTTCTCCCCTAGTAGAGATTAAATATTAAATTTAATATATATAATAGAAATTAAATAATAAATTTAGTACATACACTTACTACCTAAATTTTTCCCCATAAAATCTACTTCTAATTATTCAATGGGGGACGGTAACTGGGTCTTCTCCCCTAGTAGAGATTAAATATTAAATTTAATATATATAATAGAAATTAAATAATAAATTTAGTACATACACTTACTACCTAATTTTTTCCCCATAAAACCCACTTCTAATCTCGTATAAATGCATTTTAACTTGAAAAAGTAGCTTCCCAAAACACAGTGTAGCGATAGCCGGCAATGGAACACTAAATGATTGGAACTATGCATGAAGATAGCTGCTTACTCATCTGATCATATTTTACAGATTGTCTAGAACCAAATTCTCATGAGAAAGTCAAAATTTTAAATCTATTCAACCATAGTGATTTGTTAGAGGCACCCCACAGAGACACAATGGCTTCCAAGTAAAAATATCACAATTCCAGATTCATCCATGGTATTAAGAGAATGAGAACCAGTTGGAATAGGATTACGAGTGAAGAAAAAGAAGGGGAATTTAAGCAGCCTTTCACACTTGGATTTCAGCAGAGAAGAAAAGTGAGAGTTCATGTAGAGAGGATGGCTCAAACAAAGAAGTAAATGGCATGGAAGAATCAATGGTCATACATCATATTCCAGAGGACATCTTAAAAATAATATTTTGTAAACTTCCTCTTCATATTCTGTTTCAATTTTGAATCATTTGTTCTTCATGGAAGGCTATTATTTCTAGATCTGCTCATTTTCACAATCTATGGGAACAAAGTAACATGCAAATGTGGCTAGATCATTATGATGCAACAAGTGAGTCTTCTGCTGGTTTTGTACTCTTTGATGTCAATAGAAAGCTAAGGTTCAAGAAGATATTTAGTGATGAGTGGAGATGCAATTACTCATAATTTTTTTTAAGAGCATCTTGCTTTATAGCTGTAAGAGAAATGGGGGCATCTTGCTTTATAGCTCTAAGAGAAATGGAACCCTTCGATTGATCAATCCATTGATAATGCAATCCCATAGACTTGAAGATGTAAGGGTGACTAGAATAAGTAGGATTTCATTCTACATGAAAAGATATCATGATGATATGGTTGTGCATTTCAAGTTTGATTCAAAGGAAAAGATTTATAAGGTTAATTGTTATAATTGGATGTCTTTATCTTTTAAGAAGAATTTTTTTTTTGGCTTTGATCTATGGATTTGCATGAGAAAATTCTATTGCAGTTATTGATTATTAATCTCATATCTATAAGGATCATTTGATTGCCGAAAATTAATTCAAAGAAAATACTGAAAAATAATACAACTGCAACTTCACAAATAAAACTCATAGGAATAGAGAAGAAAACATGCAAAATAATAAACACAATATTTTTGGACAAATTGTCCTTGAAAAAAGCCTAGAGGGAAAACAAATACTGCAGATGAGGAATTATATTAATCATCAACAAATCAAGAGATACATAAAATGCTTGCCTCGTACTGACAAAGCCCCGGCAATATTCTTCTCAGAAAATTCTTCCCTCAATTTTTCCTGCTGAAATTCCACTGTTTTTGCCTCCAACGCTATCAGTGCTATGCCCTTGCTATCACTGCAAGACTATTTTCTCTTACTGCAAATTTATTTGCTATCAATGCAAATCTTTCTCAAGTTTGTGTTCTCCAAATGCCCATTGACCCCCTTTTAAACTATTCTCATTGGAAAACCAATGGCCATGATTTAATCTCAATCAATGGCTAAGATTAATTAGACTCTAACAAACCCTTAATAACTAGTTTCTAAAAGTCTCTAGAGGAATCAATTAATTAAATAATTAACTAGACCTAACTAACTTCTTTCTAGAAGTCTCAAGAATTAAATAATAATTCTTGGAATTGGAGAAAATAGTTGTCTGAGCTACAATAAATTAACACTCCCTCTTAGCGAGGAAGGTGTTTTGCATAACACCCAACATATCTCTAAAGAAGATGAATTTCTCCTTCCCCAATGCCTTCGTCAAAATTTTTGCTACCTGCTGATCTATATGTATATATTGTAGCTAAATAATCCCTCGCTTTACACAATCCCCAATTAAATGATACTTGATGTCTATATTCTTAGACCTATCATGAAACATCAAACTCTCAGACAACCTTATGCAACTCTGATTGTCACAATGTATAACCGTAGTATCAACCCTTTGACCTAACAAGGCTACCAACAACTTCTGAAGCCATATCGCCTCACACGTCGCCATGCTAGTTGCTATGTATTCAGCCTCTGCAGAACTCAGAGCCATGGAATTTTGCTTCCTATTGTGCCAAGAGACAACTCCTGATCTGAAGCTAAAGCAACACCTTGAAGTGCTTTTCCTGTCTGTTGTATTTCCTGCCTAATCTATGTCACTATATCCTATCAACTTGATATCATCACCTCGAGCAGATTTAATCCCATACTCGATTATACCACACAAATACCGCAACACATGCTTTGCTGCTATCTAATGCACTCTCTTTGGCTCAACCATGAAATAACTAAGAGAGTTTACTGCAAAGGATATATCTGGTCTAGTTTTGACCAAATACATGAGAGACCCAATCAACTTCCTCTATAAGCTCGTGTCTACATCCTTCTTCCTGGATGTGTCTACCTTCTTCCAATTTGTGATTATAGGAATAGACATGGCTCTACAATCCTCCATCACGAACCTCCTCAATATTTTGATGTAGTATTTCCCTTGTCCAAGGAAAATATATCCATCTATCTACCATACCTCCATGCCTAGAAAGTAGTGCATAAGCCCCAAATCCTTCATCTCAAACTCTGCTACAAGGTCCCGCTTGCACTCCTCTATGAGCCCCAGTGAACTTGTTAAAAACAATTCATCCACATATAGAACAAGAATGAGAGCCTCACCCCCAACCACCAAGTAGTAGAGATTAGCATCCACCTCACTCTTCACAAAGCCCATTCCCTGCAAGTATTTATCAATGTGCTCATACCACGCCCTAGGAGCCTGCTTGAGTCTGTACAAAGGTCTCTTCAATCTGCACACATGGGTTTCATTATTGTGTGCTAAAAAGCCCTCTGGTTTTTCCATGTATACCTCCTCTTTCAATTCACCATTAAGAAACATCGTCTTGACATCCATTTGATGGATTTTTCATCCCATCTGTGCTACAAGAGAGATCATGACTTGTATAGAAGTATAGGTCTTGCCACTAGAGCGAATGTCTCCTCATAGTCTATTCCCCCTTCTGAGAGAAACCCTTGGCCACAAACATTTCCTTGTATTTCTCGATGCTACCATCTGCACTATGCTTGATCTTATAGATCCAACATGATCCAACCACTACCCTATTTTTTGGTCTAGGAACAACCTCCCACACATCATTTTGCACTATTAAGGTATATTCCTCAACCATCACATCTCTCTACACCTGCTACTGTGTGGCCTCTTGATAACTAAAAGGTTCACTATCTACTAACTAACTTACTAAATTCATATAGTCATTATACCTGGTTGGTTGTTTCTATTGTCTATTACTCATCATAGGAGCTCCCACAAACTCCTGAGTATGCCTTTGTTTTTGTTGGTTATTGCTACCAATTGTAGAGGATAATGTATCAACCTCCATGTGTTCCTGATGCATCTCTTGGATCTGCTGCATTTTTTGCTCCATACTCTATGAGCTCTAAGCACCTAAGCCTGTGCTTTTACAAGTAAATGTACTCAAACTTTGTTGTCCCTGATCTGATGGATCGATCCTTGGAGATTTTGTTGGCTACTCACTCTAATCATCTGTTGGAAAATATTTGGAACTTCTAAATGCCTTGTCCTCCATGAAATTGACATCATGTCTAATTGTAATCCTCTTGGCCCTTGGAATAAATATCTAATATTCCTTGGAGGTCTCGTTGTACCCCACAAAGTACCCTCTCTTTGTAGTCTAATCTAACTTGGAACATGTAGCCCCTAGAATGTGACAATATGCCAAACTCCCAAATATCTTGAAATGGCTGACATCTGGCTTCTTGCCTGAGAACACCTCCTCTAGTGTCATCTTGCCCAATACCTCATGTGGAACCCTATTTTGTATGTATACTACTGTATGGCATGCCTCTACTGATAAGTAGCATGGTATATCCTAGTCATTCAACATATCCCTTGCCACCACCGATATAGACCAATTTTTCCTCTTAGCAACCCCATTCTATTGTGGGTTGTAAGGAATGGTCCATTCTCTCTTGATTCCTTCCCTGGTATAGAACTCTTGGAACTCTTTCCCTTTGTACTCGCCTCCATTTTTTGAACAAAGAACCTTTATGTTCCTACTCGTTGAATTCTGCACAAGAGCTTTGAACTCTTGGAAACAACTGAAAACCTCATCCTTGGTCTTCAAGAAGTATATCTAGGTCTTCCTAGAGAAATCATCAATAAAATTAACAAAGTACCCGTATCCTTTGAGAGACTTCATCAATATTCGTCCACATATATCTTATGTAGTAGATCAAGAACACCCTTTGATCTAGTGTCACTCCTTGGAAAATTTTCTTTCACAAACTTCCCCAACACACATCCCTTACATACATCATCATGTCATGTGCTCACCTCTGGAATACCTGTCACTATCTCACAAAGCAATTTAAGTTCTCCATGATGTATATGGCCCATCCTCCTATGCCATAGCTCTCCTTGATCTCTAGAATTACAGCTGCTCATCAATGTCTTATGAGTATCAAAGTGCAACATGTAAAGTTGGACGCTCCTAACTCCAATAGCTATGGGTGATTTCCAATCCTTGTGCTTGATTAACACATTTTCCCCTCTAAATATTACATTGTAGCCTCTATCCTGAAGGACAGATACGAAAATCAGATTCATACCCACGCTTGACACATGCAACACACCATGAATGGGAATCGGCTTGCCATTCTCCTTCTGTTATAGAAAAATCCCTTTCCCAACTTGATTTAGTTTGGACATGTTCCCCATAGAAATATAGATTCTAATGTCCTCCTTTGTGTAACTAGAGAAGTATTCTCTAACTCCTGTCATATGAAATGACACCCCACTGTCTATATAACAAAAACCCTATGAGGTTGAGATAACCATACAAGCTATGAGTGCAAACTCATCCTCCATTATTATAGAGAGCTCATTTTCACTTGTTGAATCTGTCATCTACTTCTTTCCTTTCTTCCTTTGTGTTAGATTTCTAACATAGTGTGCAAAATCGTGACATCCATAGCATTGGACTTTAGACAAGTCCTTCTTATTCTCACCTTTAGGATTTGATTCTTTGCTAGACCCCTTCTTTGCTTTTTCTTTTCTCGCTAGGGAAAAATTTTCCTATTCTGCCTCACTTTTCTAACTCTTACTGCTGGTACCACTGACAAGGCTTAGTCTAAGCTCCTCTTGAGTGAATTCACTCCATAGTTGATCCCAACTTGGTAAGGTGTCTCATCCATTAATAACTTGAACAAATATATCCCACTACTTAGTAAACCCATTTAGGGATATCCGTACTAGCTCGTCATCATCTGGTTTATCTCCAATAACTGCCAACTCATCCTTGACAAGTATAAGTCTAGTGAGGTAACTTGTAACGTCTTCTCCCTTGTTCATCTGGGTATTCCTCAACTTTTCTCTAAGAATCAACTTCCTGTTAGTGGTAGCATTTTGGTACAGATTCAAAATGGCATCCCACATCTTCTTCATTTTATCCAACTCTGCGATATGCTAAACAATATGATCCTTAACACCATCAAGAATTAGCCTCCTTGCCTTGGCATCTTCCTTCTTATATGCTAAGAGTTGTGTTGGATTTGTAGGTACATCTACAACACTGGTCACATATTCCTTGATATCATTCTCTTCCAACAATAAAGAAATTATGGCTTTCCAGACTCCAAAATTTGAGGCTCCATCCAATCTTTCCTGATCTCTTAAACCTCTCGAGGCCATCTCAGATAAAAATAATAATAAAAAAACAAATAATTCTGAAGAGGTAGAACTAGGTTTTATAAACCCTCAATTTTTTTTCTTTCTGTGCCTGCGCTGAGCTCTTTCTGCAAATTAATTCACAGCAAATACTGAAAAATAATACAACTGCAACTTCACAAATAAAACTCACATGAATAGAGAAGAAAACATGCAAAATAATAAACATGATATTTTTGGACAAATTGTCCCTGGAAAAACCCCGGAGGCTAACCAATATTGTAGATGAGGAATATTATTAATCTTCAACAAATCAAGAGATACATAAACTGCTTGCCTCTTCCTGGCAAAGCTCCGACAATATTCTTCTCTGAAAATTCTTCCCTCAATTTCTCCTCCTGAAATTCCACTGCTAGTGCCTCCAATGCTATCACTATGCCCTTTCTATCACTGAAAGACTATTTTCTCTCACTGCAAATCTTTCTCACTATAAATTTGCATTTTGCTTATCTCAAACAACTATTAACATTGTTATTCAAATTAAGAAAATGAAATAGAACATCCCTATGAAATACCTAATCATGTTCAAACATGCAAAACAAAGATAAATAGAACAAAAACATAAAATCACATGAAAACACGATTAAACCCTTATCTCATAGTGGATTAGTGCCTCTTTGTTGTGTAGGAAGCAGCCCTTTCCCAATCCCTAACAGAAAAGATGATGAAGATAAAATATTGTGATAATGGACAAAATTAGTTCTCAAATGTAGAGAGTAACGTTGCATGAAATTGTGTTGTATTTGTTTTGGAGAAATGCTTTGCTTTTATATATTCAAGGTTAGGATATTGAGTGATTTTGGATGAATGTGGGATCATTCATAAGCCAATGACAAGATGCCACTTGTCGAGATTTGAGAGGATGATGGTTGTGCAAGTTTTTCCCAATGTAACAATTTGAAATTTAAATTTGGATGAAATATGAATTAAATGCCAAGTTTGACTTGTGCAAGAGACATGTAAGAGAATTTAATGCTTTGTTGGATGGACAAGTCATGTGGGAGGGAGATTCAAAATTGGAGGAATATTCCTTCTTGATGCCCTTTTGAAAGTAATTAGAAGAAATAATAAATCAAAGAAATGATTTATTGGTGCAAGTGGGGTGGGTTAGTTAAGAGTTTAGATTTGACTCCAGTTGAGACAAAATCTAGAGAATTGGTGATTATGTTTAGAGGTTAATTAATCTAGATTAATTAACTTGGAGGATTTTAGTGGTTTGATATTCGATTTAAATCATTTTGATTTATTGAATCAAATAAGAAGGACTTAAGGACTTAACTAAATAATTTGATTTATTTATTTAAATATGATGAAGCTAGGGAATTAATCAATAATTTTTTTTAATTGATTAATAGGAGAATTCAATGTTAATTACAGCAAATGCATGATGCTGATTATTTTACATGTCTACAATTATATTAGTCAAAATTTCATTAATTATGAAATGCGATATACAATGATAGAAAATCAATGTCTGGCTCTCTTATTTGCTACTAGTAAGTTGAGACCTTACTTACTAAATGCTGAAATACACCTAATACAAAAAAAATCCCTAATGAAATTGTGTTGAATTTTTAGAAAGATGAAGAAACATGGGAAATATACTTTGATAGATCTAAGTGTAGAATAGGCTTTGGAGCTAGTATTATAATAGTTCTACATACATGCAATCATATTCCCTTGTCCTACTACTTATATTTCCTATGCACCAACAACACAAAATAATATGAGTTGCATTACTTGTCAGTTTAAATACTATTTTAGCTTTGGAGGTTCAAAATATTAAGATATTTAGTGATTCACAATTGATTATTAAACAAATAAATAGAAGCTATCAATTGAAGCATGAAAAATTGTTGAAATACAAGGATATCATGATGAAGTTCTTAGAGAATTTGAATCGTTTACCATTGATAACATCCCATGAAAGGATAATTGACATGTAGATTCAATGAAAATATCAGCTTCTCTTATATCCTTATCTTCATCTAAAAATCATCAATAAGGTTTAAAAAATTTCTTAGGTGATCTTCACATGATATAGAATTATTTCTAGAAAACTTAAAGAATTTCTAACCTTATTTGGAATAGGATTAGAATCTATCCAAGAATACCATCAAATTTTAACGTCCTATATTTGTCCATTTACAAAGGTCTTCTTGTCTGAATATTCCTTGTAGCACCTTGTTGTTGACCAACAATATTTTGACTTACAACATTTGGGTCAACTTGTGGGCTAGACTATGGGATACTCTAACCTATTGGGATGAAGTTTGAGCACCAATTATTGAGGTATTTGTAAAAAAAAATAGCAATTGGGTTTTAAGAACTAAACTTAGAAGTTGAAGAACCTCCAGATCCATTAGATATTTTTAAGAAATCTATCTTTCTTTGCAATTCTACATTGGCAGGTGATTGCTCTACTCTCTCCAATTAATTTTTTAGAGTATCTACCTCCACCTGTAGTTGCACATCTTTAGGATTAGGTACTGAAGCTATAGAAACCTTTCAAGGTACACCATTTTCATTTATGGTTACCCCTTTTGGAGGATTAATTTTTTTTTTTTCCCCTTATCCATAGGCTTAGATGCAAAAGTTGTATTGTTAGCTGATGCTACTATTCTAGCAATGAGATAATTAATCCATGTACTAGTGTGGGTATTTCCTAAGGGAGCACTTTCAATATTGCTACTTATTGTGGGATTAAGGTTGCTAGTATTTGATGACTAAGAATTTGATGGAGTGGGTACAAACAAGGGCTCTTCTTCATAACACTTCTTCATTTGAGCAAACTTTTCTTTCAATTTATCTTTTTAAAACATATCATTCCTAAGTTGAGTTTCTTTATCCTTGATCTTTTTGAGCTTTATCTCTTCTAGCCTATTTCTTGCATCTTGAAGTTGTTGGAATTCTTGTGATAAATCATTCTCAGTGTCTTAGGCATCAATGTAAATTTTAATATCTTCAACAAAAATTGGGGTGATTGGGTTAATAGTAGGGCTAGAGTTAGTTAATTCCTTTTCAAGAGGGCTATTTCTTAATAAGTCATACTATGATTAACTAGAAGTATTTTCTGGAAGATTTAGGCTATGAGTAGCTCACACATCAAAATTATCTTGTAAGGTTTTCTCTCTTAGCCCTTTTTTCTTAGCAAGGCTATCAAGGTGGGTTTGATCCTCACTCACAGTAGACTTAATAAATACATTATCTTCATTAGTGGGAGGCATTCTAAATTCAAGATCAATAAAATATCTCAAATTCTCATTGCTACTATCATGAGAACAACTAGATCCAAGAGGAGGAGGAGGAACAAAACTACTTGTACTTGTCTTCTTCCGTGATTGCTAAGGATTTTGTGGCAATTCTCCTTCCAGATTTTGTTTAGAGTTTTTGTTGAGTTGAGATCTTGTTCCTCTCATGGATTCTAAAAATTCTTGAGATTCTTTTCTTCTTTCTTCTTCTTAATTCTTTTGCATCAACAAAGGAGACTCAAAGTCGCCACCGAATTATGGGAATTCAAGTTATTTAAAACAATTCTCAGAGAAGAATGTAAATGGAAAGCAAATTGACAAATCCTAACAAAAACTAATAGGCACTTCACATGAATATGAAATTTAAACTAGAAACACTTAAGATAACAGTTAAAAATTATTTTGACTCTATACTAAAAGATCTACAACAAATTTTCAAGGTATCCCCAATAGAGTTTCCAATCTATTGGTGATTTTTAATTTGGTTGTGAATCACTTAAGATAATTAACAATTAGGAATGATTAATCTATAGAGTATCTTTGAGATCACCTTGGGAATTAAAAACCACTAACACCACTCTTGGTACTCATCTCCATCAATATTTACTTGAGTGATTAAAACGGGTTATTAAAAAAATATCTATATTTAATATTTTAGATAGATATCAAAATGACATTCCTATAATAAATATTTTATATAAGTTTGATTTTGTAGATATTCTAACATAGTTTGTATGATTTTTGAATTATGATTTTATTATTGAAATTTAAATACCTCTTCAATTATAACAAAGTAAATTTTATCTAAAGAAAAATAGCTTAAAAAATTTAAAACAATACAAATTCAAAATAAATATCTCAAAATTATTATTTTTAATTAGATAAAATAAATAATTTATTTCATATATTAAATATATAATTAAAAAAATTCAATTTTATTTACTAATTTTGTAAAATCCATCATTCATTTATTAATAATTTAATTGGCGGATTCTATTCTTTTGAAAAAAAATCAATTTTTTATTTGAATTTTTTGATAGTTCTCTTGTTGAGTATACCTTAGAAGTTAATTCATGACCATATGAAGAGTTCAACACTAAATTTCTCAATATAATAAGAATTCATAGAATTTTTATTTTGTAGCTCAAGAGGTGGAATGTGAAGCAACTCGAGTTGGAATTTTAGCAACAAAAGCGATTTTATGTTTTATTTAAAGCCAAACAATGCATGGAAATTTTATTTTATTGCACACTAAGTAAAGTAGTTGGGCTCTCTATATGTAATAATATTGTAGAAAACTTGTATTGTATTTTCGAAAGAAAAGATTTCTATTAGGCTGAATAGAAGATCCAACATTTGCAGGTTTTTCCCCATTCTGGGTTTCCTAGGTATATGTGTGTTATTGCCTATTTGTGATTGGATTCTTATTTTTTTGCTTGCGCTATTATTAGTTATTAATTAACCCAGTGTATTAATTGTTATAAATAATATTTCTTTCAGTGAATTTATTGAGTAATTAATCTATTGTTGGGTTATAGAAACTAACATGCTATTAGAGCTCTAAACTTTGAATCTGAAGCCAAGATTTGTGATGCTGATTTCAAGAAAAAATAAATCACATTTTCATCTCCAATTTTTTTTTGTGTGGCTAAGGCAACCAGTGTTCGATACAAGGAAAATATTGAGGGCACATATAACTTCTTGTAGTGGAAGGTTTAGATCACATCTATTTTCAATGAGAACAAGTTGTGGATCTATGCTAGTACAAAAGTGACACCATCAACAAATGATCTTGTTGCCTTAGATTCTCATCAAAGAGGCCAAGGCTCAGAGGATTATCCTAGATGGAGTAAGAGATCATTTAATTCCTCATTTAGCGAGGAAAGACACCATCGAGTAGATTTGGGATACACTCACAAGACTATCAAAGCGACTATTAGAGTCGTAAGATGATGCTCAAGGACAATTTACATAATACCAAGATGTACAAAGGCGAGAGTGTGACATCTTAATTTTCCTTGAAGTTGACACAGGTCAGGGATGAGTTGGTTGCTATTGGAGTGATGATTGATGCAGATGATTTGGTGCATATAGCCTCGAATGGTTTTTTGAAGCATTGGGAAATGTTTGTCAGGTGTGTTGTCAACAAAGATCAGCTACCTGATTGGGTGAGGCTTTGGGATGATTTTATTCAGGAAGAGATCTGTGAAGGTGCTCATCAAGGAAATCGGACGAAGAAGGTTCAAGACAAAGAAAATATTTCTCTTGCAAGAAAGGGTAAGAAAAAGTCTAATAAAGGGTGAAAAAAAGGTTCTTCTTCCAAGAATGGGAAGAAGAAATATTTGAGCAAGATAAAATGTTTTTTCTACCATGAGAGGGATCACTATGCCAGTCAATGTTTGAATAAGAAAAATAAGGACAAGCATAAGAAGCAAGTTGCTACTACAACAGAGGTGGATGATTTTGCATCATGATTTAAGAATGATTTTTCAGGCATCGCATGTCTCTCAAGTTCAATTTCCAATAGGGTATGGTATATTGATAGTGGGGCTTCTTTGCACATGACGGGAATCAAATAATGTTTAACCAAGTTGGAGGAGAAGAAGTTGGATTTATATATTGAGTTAGGAGAAAATGCCAAGTACCATGCAACTAGTGTTGGCACAGTCAAGTTTAAGAGGAGTCTAGGAAATCTCTGTTGGTGGAGGACATGTTCTATGTCCCTAGAATGACAAATAATTTAATCTCAATTTCTGCTTTAGAAGATATGGGCTACATTGTGACCTTTGAGAGGGGAAAGGTCTATCTTCATCCCAAGGATTCCAAGGTTGCAAAAGTGAATGGAGTTAGGCATGCCAACTTATTTTGATTATAGTTTGAGCTAGCACATGCGTTGGTACTTGTAGTTGTAGCGGGTTAGGAGAATTGTGGCATAGGAGAATGGATCACCTTCACCATGTAGAACATAATATTCTCAAGGAAATAGTGATGGGGATGCCTGAGATGAAGACACAAAGGCATGAGGTGTGTAAAGGTTGTGCACTTGGGAAATATGCCAAGACCAGTTTTCCAAACAATGACACTAGATCTGAGGGGATTTTGGATCTTGTACAATCAGATGTGTGTGGGCCCATGTCAACAACATCCTTGAATGGATATGAGTATTATGTTACTTTCATTGATGATTTCTCTAGGAAGACATGGATATATTTCCTGAAGAATAAAGATGAGGTCTTTAGTAGGTTCAAAGAGTTTAAGGCTCTCATGGAGAACCAAACAAGGAGGAAGATCAAGATATTGAGGCTAGATAAAGGAGGCGAGTATAATTTGAATTCCTTCAAAGATTTCTATGCTTAGGAACGTATCAAGAAAGAGTTGACAGTTCCATACAACCCTCAACAAAATGGGGTTGCTAAATGGAAAAATAGGGCTATAGTTGGAGAAGCCAAGGCCATGCTTCATGATCTGGATCTATGTTGGTTCTTATGGGTAGAAGCTTGTAATACAACTATATATTTACAAAATAGGATCCCTCAAAAAGTGTTGGGAAATTTAACTCTAGAATTTAGGTGTTCACTGGTAAGAAACTAGATTTGGGGCACATTCGCATCTTTGGATGCCTTGTTTATTATCACATGCGTATTGAGAAAAGTAACAAGTTGGAACCTACTGTAGAGAGGGGTATCCTTGTTGGGTATATTGAAACATCTAAGGCTTATCAAGTTTACATTCCCGCTCTTAGAAAAAGTGTAGTTCGTAGAGATGTGAATTTTGAGGAAGAGATTGCTCTTCAAAAGTCTAGCAACTTGATGAATGAGGAGGAGGATTCACCTATGGTTGAGGCAGAAAAAAATATTGAAACTTCAGTCATGCAAGCTATAGAGCAAAGCAAGCAAGCTGATCAGATTGAGGAACAAATAATTCCTCATCCTTAGATTCCAATTATCGTGAAGAGGAGAAACAGGATAGCTGAGCAGACACTAAGGGAGGCTCAAGAATATGTAGGTGATCTTGAAGATTCAGTTAGACAAAGAAAGGCTCCTAAACATTATTCTAAGTATATCACACTTATGAGTGAATTAATGGAAGGAGAGCCTTCCATCTTCTAGGAGGTGTCTGAACACCAAGTATGGAGGGATGATATGGTGGAAGAGTATTCTTCCATCATGAAGAATAGCATGTGGGAGGTATTATTACGACCAAAAGGTACGTCTTTAGTGGGCTCAAGATGGTTGTATAAGATTAAGCATGTTGCAGATGGTAGTGTGGAAAATTTCAAAGCTCAGTTTTTGGCTAATGGATTTTATCAGAAGGAAGGAGTTGACTATGATAATAATTTCACTTCAGTAGCTAGGTAATCATCCATAAGAGCTATCATTTCTATAACAACACAAATGTGTTGGAGGATTCACTAGATGGATCTAACGATATCCTTTCTCAACGAAGTGATTGAAATCAAGGTAACACCATGCAAAATCAAGGTTACCTAAATGAAGGCAATATGATTCTCAACCACAAAAATGTTCAAAGTCAACCTATAATGCCGAAACAAAACATCATACCAAATCATCCCATTTTTCCATCGATATCACAACAACCAGTGGCAACCATCTAAGCAATCCCAACAATCAACACCTTCCCCAACCCACCACCATCGCCACCACAAAAATACAACAAGAAAAATTCATTCTCCATCATGTTGCAAGCCGCTCAAGAAGCTTCCCGCAAAAAGGTGCTCCAAAACCAACAAGCTGCACAAGCCCAACAAGCTGCGCAAGTTGCTCAAGCAGCCCAACAAGCACAGGCTCAAGCTCAAGCCCAACACCAAGCTCGACAGGGGCAAGCAAAATTATGGGCACTATTACAAGCAATGCATTACCAAGCGCATCAATAAGTAGCTCAACAACAAGCCCAACAAAAAGAATTGTTGGCACAAAAATGTCACGACCAACAATAAGCGTTGTTGGCTCAGCAGCAAACACAGGCATTACTCGGTCAACAAAGCTTGCAACAAATTCCCACCACAATTGTTGAAATCAATAATCAAGACTTATCCATCAATGAACACATTGAAGACGTTCACATCTCATCCAATGATCAAATCAACACACACCAAGAGCCACTTTTCAATCATGATCAAAATTCACCAACAATACCCAACAATGATCCAATCCAAGAAACGTTAACATCACTTGGTCTTATGGTTGAATAAATTGAAAATATCTCCACCATAACGGCTAAGAACAATGATCAAAATCAATCTATCAATGAGCACATTGAAGATGTTTCTACCCTATCTGATGATCAACTCACCATACATCAAGAGCCACTTTTTAATGACCTATTTCAAGGAGTGTTGGAATTGTTTGATCCCATTGACATAATCTATGATCCATCCACTAAAGATCATACTTTAAATGTCTCTACATTGTCTTATCAGTTAGAGGAAATATCTCAAGAATGTATTCCAAAGCATGATCAAAATCTTCCATCAAGGTCTAGCAATGTTCCTTCCCAAGACATATTGACATCCCTCGACCACATGATTATGGATAGTGAAGGAATCCTCAAAGATCAAAAGTATATTGAGCCACTTTCCATGCCTAAGAACGATTTCCAAGAACCCACTATAAGTAATCCATCCTTTGAAACTGACCCATGTCAAGAACTTGATCCAAAGCATGTCGAAAGAGATTATGAAATCACTCAAGATCGAGAATTCGTATCTCCAAGATACTAAAATGATCTAATGGGCACTCTCCTATTTATACAAGATGCCGCAAATGATGATTGTATCCATATAGCACACAATCCTCTATCTACCCATGAGATGCTTTCTTTGGATGGACACGTAGATGATCTTCATTCAAAAAAAGAGACTCATACTCTTGATATCATTACTGAGGGACAAGAGTCTCCTACTCTTAACATTTGTACACACGACCAAAATATGGAAAATTTTGGAGACACATGAAAAATAGATCATGAAGAAGGCTTCTAAAGAAGTTGTGAATCAAAGACACCATGTGGAGACATATCAGAAGGCTTCTACAAAACTTGTGAATCAAAGACATCCTATGAAAGCATATCAAGAATGAATCATGAGGAAGAATTTTACAAGAACAGTAAAGCATCTACACTTTTAAAAAAGAATTACAATCTGATATCTCACAAGATGAAGCTAAAAATATCAATCAGGCATTCATCCCACATGTGGAGGATCCTATCACTTATAAATTTAGATCACTTACCTTTCTTAGAGCAAGCTATCTTATCAATGAAGAAGTTGTCGCTTTTGAAGATCCACCACAGAGTAGAGAAATATTAGCACCTTGTTTCCAAGGTAAATCATATCCTATTGCAAATAAAATGTTTCAACATATGAATTATCAAGGCAGAGGATTAGGCCTACATGAACAAGGTATCCTGGAACCAGTGCAGATTGTTAGCAATCCTAAGCATCAAGGCCTTGGTTATTCGAGAATCAAGGGATCTCAACATATTAGTAATACTTCCACAAAATTGGGGGCAACTTCGTCTCGAGAAAACATCAACATAGGGAGCATGAAAAATCCTTATGATGAAATCAATGCCAATACTACAACCCTCCATGTCACGAATCTTCATCCACCCATCACCCCATCCAAAAACTGGGGCCAATATCAAAAGGAATATTTGAATCAAATCAAAGAAGATAAGAAGCACGAAGAAAAAATAAAATACATATGGATACCAAAAAATACAAAGAAATATTATCCCTATCAAACTCCATTAGTCGAAGAAACTATGGGGAAAAATAGAAAAGGGAAAAGTATCCATCAAAGATGTCCACAAAGAAAAAAATCAGGCTTCCCAAGCAACATACAAAGTATATCGAGTTGTTGGTCCTAATTCCATGCACACTTTCGTATCCACCCATCATTCCTCATCTTCCCAAGTTTGGAGAGTCAAAGGTTCCAAACTATCAACCTATCCATCTTTTATTCCTAAACACACTCCATCCACACCTCCACGCATGATATCCAATTCTCACATTGACCATGCTTTGGCAATGACCCTTCATCATAAGGATTTAGAAGGCACTCTATCGCGATGTGCGCACAAAGATAAAGTTAACTCTGGTATCAACAAAGTAAATCAGGAATATCAAAAGTTGCTTTCGAGTGCACGTATCTTGGCAAACCAACTTCTTCAAGCAAGATATCGATGGCACATTATGATAGAAGAATCTACATCAACACCACCGGATGGTTCAGCATGAGCTTAAAATCTCTCAGAAAATACAAAAAAATACAAAAATACAAAAATCCAAAAAAATCAGAAAAAGGATTTGAAAACATTAAAGAAAAAAATCGTCCTCTAGTGAAAACCACTTCGGTGGCGCTTTGGACAGGGACAATAATGAAAACCTGGAAAATAGTTGTCATGAGTAGAATCGAGCATCTGCATGCTCTAGTTCAAGAGAAAGCATCTTATCACATCCATACTAGCATTCCATCCATATCATTCCTTCATCCATGAACCATTTATCCAACCCATTTTTATCCATCTGCATCCAAGGTCCAAGTTACCTTGATCTTGATAAAATTTTGGAGCACACTTCACACGTGTTTATGGTAAACATCTTGACATGGGTCATTTTCACTGATCCCATCCTACCCAATGTTATTTGAGCCTTGAAGCATTATCCGAATGAGAAACCTCTATTTGAACACCCTTATCTTATGGCAAGATGATCCATATCTATTCGTCGAAAAATCTACCCATGGAATTCCATACATTGCTAGACACTGGGAGCATATATTTACATCTTGTTTAAGGAATAAATCTTGATATATATCATCCAACTTATGTGGTAATTCAAACATTGGTAAAATGTGACATCAACTTGGCCAAGCATTTGTGAGCCAAAAATCCAAATCACTACCCCATGGCATATTTTGACAAGACAACATTCCTTATCAAGCTTTATCTTTCATCGAACATCAATTTGAACAATCAATATCAGTCGCATCTAATGTGCACGTCAACATCGCATCAAAATCATCAAAGCAATTTTGTTCCAAATCAAGCTTCATCAAGCTTGATCAATCAAATCCAATCATTTATCATCTTGTTTGACTTAACACACTTAGTCATACTATCATCTTTTTGCACGAGTTTACTCTAGGATAACACAACTTCCTTGGGTTTACAAGTCCATTATCATCTTGTTTGGCTTAACACACTTAGCCAAATTATCAAATCCATAATCACCTTGTTTGACTTAACACACTTAGTCAAACCATCATCTTTTGTACAAGTTTACTCTAGGATAACACAACTTCCTAGATTTTACAAGTGCATTATCACTTTAGTTTTACTTAACACACTTAGTCAAACTATCAATCCATCAATCCAATTGATCAACATTAAGCTTGATTTTCATCAAAATCCCAAAATAGAACACTGCTATCATATCATATCCAAATCGTCAAAATCATGCGAAAAATTGAAAAACATCCAAAACATATCAGAAAAAACCAAAAAACTTTCAGAAAAATTCATCGAAAAGCCAAAAACATCCAAATTATCGAAAAATCATCAAAAACATGAAATATCAGAAAATCTTAAAAAAAAATCATCATTAAAGTCTTGTAAGTCTTTCACCTTGTCCAAATACATCATCTCTGAGCTTGAACGTAGACAAGGTTGATTTTTGATCATCCCCCAAGATAGTTAGGGTCAGTCCTTAGGCATCCATCACATTGGCAATCCGTTTGCCCATTTATTTTACATCTAGGTCTGTCCTTTAGGTGTTTATCGCAATGACATCCATCTGCCCATCTAGTTAGGCGTCCGTCGTAGAGGCATTCATTTGTCCATCTTTTTCACATTTTAGGATTTTAGGCATTCGTCGCAATGACATTTGTCTGCCCATCTAGTTAGGCATTCACCGCAGAGGCATTCGTTTGTCCATCCAGTTTATATTTTAGGATTTTAGGCATTCGTCGCAATGACATCACCCAAATCAGTCTCATCAAAACCCTGATCACTACATGTCCTAGGATGAAACTTTCCGACGATGGACATAAGCATCAGGTACCCCACATTAGTTTAGCCTTGGCTAGCGGTATGAAGAACATTCGCTTGTTTGTTTACTTTATCTTGGTCTTTTAGACTTATCTTATATTGTGCTTATTCCAAGGACCTCTCGATGATGCCTAAACAAAACAAGTTTAGAGAGAAAGGAATGGGGCAATGATTATTATCTTTTTTTTGTTGTGCTTGTTGGATACCCTTGTAAAATAACTTCATCATGCATACTTTGTTTTGTTTGTAGGAAGGATGTTTTAGGTATCTTTTTGACCACATAAGAAGGCTTGCCTTTTTATGTTTTGGCCCGAGATGTCTAGAATATATGAACTACATTCTGAATAAGGTTATGTTTGTCAAGTGTGAACAAGAGTACTCCTATCTGTTTGACGATTCAAAGTCCATCGCACTAGGCGCAACGCCATCCTGGTTCTTAATACCTTGATGCATTTCACCTACGTGTGTTATCAAACATAAAGAAAGGTATGCTCTTTTCCCATCCTTGGATAAGCAATACATCATCATTCATCACCATATCCAATAAAGTCTTGATGACTAGTGGACTTGTTGGACTTCTACATCTTCTTGGATTCAAGGGTTGATCCCTCTCATTCTTCTATCTTCTTTCACACTAAAAATGCATCCATCCCGCATCCACACTCTTATCTTGCATAATCATGCCATATCCATCTCATGCATAATCACGTCACTCATTTTCATAATCATTTAAGTTGTTTAGGATAATATAAATTTGTTATTCTAAGCATCTTCCAAACATCTGATTTACATCATCATTATCATAGAGATCATATAGTCTCGCCATCCATAGATCCATTTTGAACCTCTTTGTCGCGAGATCAACCTCAAATCAAATCTTTTCGCTCGATCTCTCGAGGGGGCAATGTACTAACGTACTTATTTTCGCTGGGACATATAAAAAAAAAATCAAAAATTTTTAATTTCGATGTCGGCAGCATCATTCTTTGAACCAATGAAACAAGTACATTGCTTCAAAGAGGGGAAAAATGTAGACATGTAAAACTAACATCATGCATCATGCATTCTGCTATAATTAACATTCATTTCTTCTATTAATCAATGAAAATATTTTATTGATTAAATCCCTAAGGTTCATCAGACTTAATTAAATAAATTAAATTATTTCATTAATTCCTAAGTTCTTCTTATTTGATTTGACAAATCAAACTTATTTAAATCAAATATCAAATCCCTAAAATCCCCCAAGTTAATTAATCTAAATTAATTAACTTCTAATCATAATCAGTCATTCTCTAGCTTTTGACTCAACTTGAGTCAAATCTAAACTCTCAACTAACCCACTCACTTGCACCAATAAATCAATTATTTGATTTATCAATTCTTCTAATTACTTTCAAAAGGGCATCAAGATGGAATATTCTTCCAATTTGAATCTTCCCTCCACATGACTTGTCCTTCCAACAAAGCATTAAATGCTCTTACACATCTCTTGCACAAGTCAAACTTGGCATTTATTGCACCTTTCATCCCACCTTAACATGTCTTTTCATTCAAATTCAAATTTGAAATTGACACATTGGCCAAGACTTGCACATTCCTTACCCTCTCACACCTTGACAAGTGGCATCTTGTCATTGGCCCATGAATGATCATCATTCATCAATTTGGCCTCTCCTCTCTTCAAGTTCAACTATAAGTTGAAGGATTCTCTCCTTCAAACAACAAAACATCTCTAGGCAAGGTTACTCTCTTCATTTGAGAATCAATATTTCTCTTCATCATCCACATTTGAAAGCATCTGCTGTATAGGCAACTTGAGTTCATGAGCATCTCATTGTCTATCATCTCATCATCTTGGCAATCTTGCTTATCAAGGATTGGGAAAGGGCTCTTTCACATATTCAAGGAGCACCAATCCACCATAGAATAGATGCATTTCATGTCTTCTTTACATGTTTGATTTGGTTTTGTCATTTGTTTTTGAAGAATGTCATGTTATTCTATGAGGATATTAGAATCATGCTAACCAATTTGTAGATTTTCATGTGTACAGGGGCTAGTATTAATTTGCGACAAATGGAATTATAATCTCAACAATGACGTGATGGATTTGAATGTTAAAGTGACTAATAGCCCTCGACCTTATTGGGAGGCTTGATGAAATTTGTAGTCAACACACCGAGAGGATTTATTTGTGAACCAGGCCTTTATTCCTACTAACATTAAGAAGCTGCCATGTCTCTCCTTCTATTATACCTTGGCCAAGCCTAGTGCCAAACATAAAATTGGGGCTAACCTTCTTAACCAATTGGTCAATCAATGATAGTGGGGTGAAGAAAATATTGCACATTTATGGATTTATCCTTAGGAGACCCAAAACCTCGATGCCCCTTTTGAGGTGGTAGGCATGGATGAAAAATTTGATGATCTTTGGAACCGGGCACATGATGATACTGATGCAAGCAAAGATGAGGAAGTAGATCCAGAGGAGGAGACTATAGCAAGCAAGGGAAAAGAGGTGAGGAAAGCCTTAATGCAGAGACCTAGAAAAGTAGTGGATCAACTCGACAAAGCCCCATGAAGTGCACAATTGGCTACCTCTCTTTCGAAGACTTGGCTACAACATACATGGGCCACAAGGAAACCTAGGATAGCACAAAAAACTCAAGAGGTCATAAGGGTGGATGATTCTCCACCCATGAAAGATACCACACACAAATGAAGCTCTTGGGGAAAGCTCACAAGCACTTGGAGCGAGCCAAGGCTCGATCTCCATGGTAACTTAGGTATCTTTCTCCACTTTTCTTCTTGCCTCACAATCTTTTGATTCCCTTGCAACCTTTGCGTCTCCCACCACCTCAAGTGCTCGCCTTTATTTTTTTTTTTTTTCCCTCATAGGAGGTTTCTCCTAATTCTCCCAAGTCGAACGATATCCTTTTTTCTCCCCCATGGTCTATTCCACCATTTGTCATAGCCTAATCTCACCTCGTTGTCGCAAATCCTTTTGCTCCCACCATGTTGGCTCTGATTGAAACTGACCAGCAGATGGCATCCTCTATATCTTTGCTTTCACTGCCACTCCCTCTGAGTCCTCCTGCCACTTCCTAGCTAGACCCTAACATAGCGTTCCATCATTCTCCCCATTAATGGTCTCTCTACCAAAGAAAACATCCTTCGAGACTACAATGATTTCCTTCCCTTTCACTCTTCCTCCTAGTGCACCCTTCGTTGACAAACTAATTAGGTTGCCAATAGAATTCATTGATCAAGGGAACTAAACAAAGGTAACATGGGCTATTAGAGTCTAGAAAAGAAAAGAGAAATATTTAGAAAGGCCAGTCAAGCAATGCATACAAAACCTATTTAATGAAGTACATGTGTCGTTGCAATTTGCAATTATGACTTTGAATACCATTAAACCGTAGTGGTTAAGGCAACCTAAAGATTATACCATCCAAGATGGGGAGATCAATCTGCACACAACCCGACTCCAAGACAAGGTTGAGCTGATAGAGGAGACTCGACAGGTGGTTACTACTAACTTTTTGAAATGTAGTCACCAACTAAAGAAGCGAGAGGAGGAGCTTAAGAATATCAAGGAAATAATGGAGGTCCTACAGAAAAAGGATAAGGTGAGGGATGCTGAAATTGCACACCTATCCCAATAGGTGCTGGAAAAAAAGGCCAAAGTTCAGGAGGAGCTCATAAAGTTTCAGTTGCAAGATACCAACCTAGTTACTGAACTACAACAAAAACACCAGGAGCTCCTGGGCAAATTGATTCAGGTGGAGCTATAAATACAACAAAAAAATGTGGAGCTTTAGGGCAAGCAAGATCAATTCAAAAATGAATTTGAAGAGCTAAAGCTCTCTCTAGAAAAAGAGTCCACAACTTGAGGCCAAATTGAAGAGTCATTACAAAGAAAGGGTGTTGAGTTGAAAACTCTATAGGAACAACTCTCTACACCAAGAAAAAGGATTGAGGATTTCATGCAAGCTGTTTGTTCGAAGGAGGCAGAGATTGTTCTTTTTGAAAGAACCTCCTCAACCACTTGTTCCTGAGTTAGATCTCCTTTTGGTGTCCCAACAACTATATATCTCCTATTGGGAGAGTCAAGGCATCTTGTTTTACTCTTCAACCGACAATACAATTCATGACTGACATTGTAGGTTTATTCAAGAAGGTGCATGGAACGATGGAGCAATTTCACCAGTGCTTTGCTGAAAGGGTTCCCAAAGCAGAGAGGTTACTCAACAAGTTGTACACAATTGCGGACATGGATTTAGTCTCCAAATGGATTGAATATAGAATGTCATCTTTAAAGGAAGCAAGGTACTTCATCTGTTGTCATGCGGCTATTACCCAGGCTAGCAATTTCTAGGCAACATTGAACTAAACTATGAACAAAGTGCAAATGCAATTTTCCTAGTTGACTCACATTCTAGTAAGGATAAAGGAGAAACAATGGGACATATCTGCCTTTCAAATTTTTAGTCAACCTTCGATGGTGGCAGACATAGAAGGCGCCACCTATCAGATCATGTCTCTTTTTTCTACTCGAGTCCAAGATGAGGATCTTAATGAAGATCTGCCCTTCAAAGAAGTTATTGATCTGTACAAGGCATAGGAGAATTTGTGCACCACATTAATTAATTTGGAGGATGAATAGATGCCTCTATAGACCACACTCTCAAAGCTCTAACTCCGATTCCCTAATGGATAAAGCTCTGGTCTATGAACCATAAATTTTTGGTTCCCATTCTGCAGGCAAAATTCCCCTGGTAGTCACCAAGAGCTGTGGATTGAAAAATCCTTAGAGCTCCATTCAAGTTAATATTGACTATTTTGCACAGCCTGGGTCCGCACCTTGTATTTTTGAGCATCTCAAGCCCCCTTTTCCGTCACCCCTACACACTTGCTCCACATGTCCACTACAAGCTCATTGAAGGGGATTCTTCCCTTGCTTCTCTCTCGACCTTTTTCTCTTCAAAACGTGTTAGAAGTGCAAACTTTGGGAACCCTCTCTCCTTTGCTTCTCCTCTGATCATCACCAGTGTGCCATGTCGCATCATTCTGCAAGCAACTTTTTGGCAGTCCCCACAACTAGTGTTTCAATGTAGACCTCTCCATGTGTCAACTTCGAGGGGATTTTAATCAAAGGGTTGGAACAAGCGAGTGAGAAGCTCAATCTCTTCATCATGTGTAACTCAGAGAGGTTCCCCGCTTCTTCCTTGGGACCACAACCATCATTTATTGGGAGGAAAATCTTGTTCAAAGGTGACTATGTGTGCCAAACAAAATATTTCTGTTGCAACGGCCTTGGGGAATCATGGCGACAATTATTATTAATCATATCTTGGAATCTTTTCATTTACTGGCTCGATGGTGGTGTACAGTCTATATACACTCCTCTTGCTCTCTAAGAAAGGGTTCAAAAATTATAGAAAAGAGACTGAAAAGCTCTAATCCTTTGTAATGTTTTCGGATTATTGTATTGAGATTTATAGACTATTCCCATTGTTCAACCTCTCTCTTTCTTAGTTGATATAAGACATGATACTATGCCACTTGTTGTATTCAGTAGATTATCTACAACTTTTATGACTTCAAAAGAAAATTACTATTTGGATCATGTCTCAGACTCTTCTCAACAGTAGATGTATGTGGAAGTTATACTCTGTAATTTGATTAACTGCTTAAGGTTTTCTTCTTTATTTTTCAGGTATTCTTGAAACATAGTAAATTGCTAATGATCCCTCAAATTGTATCCAAAAAGAAGGTTTCTCCTGCCTAAACATTTAAATCTTGGTGCATCACCTTAGATTAAGTTTTGTTTTATATTTTCTTCCTTTTCCCTTTCCAAACCCCCAATTATAGGAAGATTTGACCTCTTTAAAAATCCTAGAGGTTAGTTAGTTTAGAGCAATTGGTCCCCCCATTAACTAATTTTCACATAAGGCTATTTTCATAGTGATTTTAGGCATCAACAGGTACAAATGAGGGCTCTTCTTCATAACACTTATTCATTTGAGCAAGCTTTTCTCTCAATTTATCTTTGTAAAATATATCTTTCCTAAGTTGAGTTTTGTTATCCTTAATCTTCTTGAGATTTATCTCTTCTAGCCTATTTCATCCTAAATTATTTGGAATTCTTGTGACAACTCATTCTCATTTGGTAAATCATTCTAGTGTCTCAGGTATCAATGTAAATCTCAATATCTTCAACAAACAAAAATTGTGGTAATTGGTTTAATAGTAGGGCTAGAGTTAGTTAATTCCTTTTCAAGAGGGTTATTTCTTGATAAGTCATACTATGAGTAAGCAGAAGTATTTGCTGGAGGATTTAGGCTATGAGTAGCTCAAGTATCAAAATTATCTTACAAGGTTTTCTCTCTTAGCCCTTTTTTCTTACCAAGGCTATTAAGGTGGGTTTGATCCTCACTCATAGTAGACTTAATAACTACATTATCTTCATTAGTGGGAGGCATTTTGAATTCAAGATCAATAAAATATCTCAAATTATAATTGCTACTATGATGAGAACACCTAGATCCATGAGGAGGAGAAGAAACAAAATTACTTGTACTTTTCTTCTTCCATGACTGCTAAGGATTGTGTGCCAATTCTCCTTCCAACTTTTGTTTAGAGTTTTTGTTGAGCTGAGATCTTGTTGCTCTCATGGCTTCTAAAAATTTATTGAGATTCTTTTCTTCTTTCTTCTTCTTAATTCTTTTGCAGCAACAAATAGACTTAGAGTCATCGCTCAATTACGAGATTTTGAGTTATTTAAAACAATTCTCATATAAGAATGTAAATGGAAAGCAATTTGACAAATCCTAACACAGACTGAGACAACACGTAAAAGTTATTTTGACTCTATACTAAACAATCTACAACAAATTTTCAAGGTATCCCCAGTAGATTTTCCAATCTATTGGTGATTTTTAATTTGGTTTCCAATCACTCAAGATAATTAGCAATTAAGTATTACTATTCTATAGATTATCTTTGAGATGATCTTGGGAATTAAAACCCACCAACACATCTCCATTAAAATTTAAGAGTGCTAAAAATAGATATTGGTTATAAAAATTACTATTTATATTTAATATTTTAGATAGATATCAAAATGACATTTTTGTAATAAATATTTTATATAAGTTTAATTTTGTAGATATTTTGACATAGTTTGTATGATTTATGAATTATGATATTATTATTGAAATTTAAATACCTCTTCAATTATAGCAAGTAAATTTTATCTAAAGAAAAATAACTTTAAAAAGTTAAAAAAATACAAATTCAATATAAATATCTCAAAAGTATTATTTTAATTATATTAAGTAAATAATTTATTGCATATAGTAAATATATAACTAACAAAATTCAATTTTATTTACTACTTCTCTAAAATCCATCATTCATTAATTAATAATTTAATTGGTAGACTCTATTCTTTTGAAAAAAGATCATTTTGTTTAATTTAATTTTGTTGATTGTTCTTTAGTTGAGTAATACCTTAGAAGTTAATTCATCACCATATGAAAAATTCAACACTAATTTTATCAATATAATAATAATGCATACAAGATAAGATAATAATGCATAAACTATTTATGATTTCATTTTTTTGTGTATATTTAAATTTGACATTACTATTTACAATATTTCTAAACTCAATAGGAGTTGTGTATATTTTTATATTATTAAAACTTATAAATATTTAAAATTTAATAAAATAAACTCTTACATTCGAAATATCTCTCTATCTCTATATCTAATACTAAATATCCGACCATAAACTATATTTTAATTTATGCCAAAAAGAGCTATTTCTTTAACAAAACCTCTTCCCCATAGAGCACACTTCTAAGCTATGGACAATTCATATTAAGGTGGGTGCTTCCATTTACTTCCACATTGGCTAAATTTTAGGAGAAAGGTAACTTTTGATTAAAACTAATGGATGGCTCAAAAAAACAATGACATCAATGCAAGGTTCCAACATGCCTTTGGTTGGTCCATACATTTTATTAATAGCTCGAAATTTTTCTTACAATGTAATTTTAATTCTATTTAATCAAAGAGATGGCCCTTCAATTGAACCTGTGGCATCAAATCCAATATAAATTTATCCTCATCATCATATTCATCTTCAACCTCAACTCAATGAATGGTCTTTTGAGAAAATTATAAAATATATTATCCCACTCTTTGTCCCCATCTCCATCAATAGCTAAGAGTGCTTATAATATATTGAAGTGTTGGCCAGAAATTTTCCTTCCGTGATTTTTTGTATGCCAATATATTTAATTTTTTTTAAAAATATTTCTTATTAAAAATTTAATAGTTTAGATAGATATCAAAAATGACATCTTTATAATAATTTTTTTATTTAAGTTTATTTTTTAAATATTTTGACATAGTTTGTATAATTTATGATTTATGATCTAATATTATTGAAAATTAAAATACATCTACAATTATAATAAAGAAAAAATAATCTAAAGCAAAATAACTTTAAATAAAACTTGAAATACCATTAACAATATTTATAAATATTGTATTGAAATACACTATGTTGTGTAGATTAATTTAAATGAATAGAGCTCAAATATCAATACAAGCAAATATTTTGAGTATCTCAAGACTTTAATAGTACTGCTAATGTATTGAATTTCACTATAGTCTTTCAAGTTGAGTATCTCAAGACTTAAACAATACAGCTAATGTATATAATTTCACTATAGTATTTAAAAGTTGATTTAACACATGACCATGAGAGAAGTATAGGGTTACAAAAATTTCATCAAATTACATTATATGTTTTCCATTTCATTAATCTCAAGACTTATAGTACTGCAAATGTATTTAATTTTATTGTAGTCTTTCAAATTTGATTTAACATGTGACTATGAGAGAAGTATAGGGGTACAAAAATTCCATCAAATTACATCATATAATTCCCAATTGATTAATTAAATAGAGCTCAAAAAATCACACCAGGAGTTTAACTGTACCATTAATAATCAAATGGAGTTCAAAATTTAATGTGTGACTATAAGAGAAGTATAAGGGTACAAACATTCCATGGAATTACATTATATTCTTTCAATAATTGAATAGAGCTCAAAATTTAATAAATGAGATCACACAAGGAGTTTAATGTATGATTATAGTACATTATGTTACAACTATTGTGTTGAGCTACAATAAATTTTAAAATTTTGACATAATTGAGTAGAGTTCATGAGTTAATACATGAGAGTATAAAATAAGTTCATCAATAATTCTAAACTCAAGAAGTTTTGAGTATATGAAAATTAAAAAATGTATATTATAAAAAGTATAAAATATTAATATTGTTACACTACAAGTGAAAATAAGATCGGTAAATTATTATATATTTGTTTATTACTCAAATTTTAACTCTGTAAAGATGAAACACATCATATTTGATAAGAAAAAATATTTATATAAATTATTTACTATAACCATATCTAAAAAATTATATATTAATACTTATAATCAATATAATCTATCAATATAAATTATTATTTTTAATTTGAATAATTAAAAAAATATTCAATTAATGAATAATGTTCAAATTTTAATAATCAAATATATTTATTAAATATATTTAAAATATACAAATATTTAATATAAGTTAACTATCATATTTAAATCTAAATATGAAATACATAAAATAAATTAAATAATAAGTTTAATATGCATAAAAGAGATTAAATATTAAATTTATTATATATATAATAGAAATTAAATAATAAATTTAGTACATACAGTTACTACCTAAATTTTTCCCCATAAAACCCACTTCTAATCTCGTATACTTGCATTTTAACTTGAAAAAGTAGCTTCCTGAAACACAGTGTAGCAATAGCCGACAATGGAACACTAAATGATTGGAACTATTCATGAAGAAGATAAATGCTTACTCATTGATCATGCTTTATAGATTGTCTAGAACCAAATTCTCATGAGGAAGTCAAATTTTAAGTCTATTTAACCATAGGGATTTGTTAGAGGCTTCCAAGAGAAAATATGACAATTCCAGATTCATCCATGGTATTAAGAGAATGAGAACCAATTGGAATAGGATTACGAGTGAAGAAAAAGAAGGGGAATTTAAGCAGCCTTTCACACTTGGATTTCAGCAGAGAAGAAAAGTGAGAGCTCATGCAAAGAGGATGGCTCAAACAAAGAAGTAAATGGCATGGAAGAATCAATGGGCATACATCATATTCCAGAGGACATCTTAAAAATAATATTTTGTAAACTTCCTCTTCATATTTTGTTTCAATTTCAAATCATTTTTTCTTCATGGCAGGCTATTATTTCTAGATCTGCTCATTTTCACAATCTATGGGAACAAAGTAACATGCAAATGTGGCTGGATCATTATGATGCAACAGGTGAGTCTTCTATTGGGTTTGTACTCTTTGATGTCAATAGAAGGCTAAGGTTCAAGAAGATATTTAGTGATGAGTGGAGATGCAATTACTCAAAATGGTTTTTCAGAGCATCTTGCTTTATAGCTGTAAGAGAAATGGGGGCATCTTGGGCATCTTGCTTTATAGCTCTAAGAGAAATGGAACCCTTGGATTGATCAATCCATTGACAATGCAATCCCATAGACTTGAAGATGTAAGGGTGACTAGAATAAGTAGGATTTCGTTCTACATGAAAAGATATTATGATGATGTGGTTGTGCACTTCAAGTTTGATTCAAAGGAAAAGATTTATCAGGTTAATTGATTGCCGAAAATTAATTTAGAGCAAATACTGAAAAATAATACAATTGCAACTTTACAAATAAAACTGACAGGAATAGAGAAGAAAACATGCAAAATAATAAACATAATATTTTTGGACAAATTGTCCTTGAAAAAATCCCAGAGGGAAAACAAATACTGCAGATGTGGAATTATATCAATCTTCAGCAAATCAAGAGATACATAAACTGCTTGCCTCGTACTGACAAAGCTCCAGCAATATTCTTCTCTGGAAATTCTTCTCTCAATTTTTCCTGCTGAAATTCCACTGTCGCTGCCTCCAACGCTATCACTATGCCCTTGCTATCACTGCAAGACTATTTTCTATTACTGCAAATTTATTTGCTATCAATGCAAATCTTTCTCAAGTGTGTGTTCTCCAAATGCCCATTGACCCCCTTTTAAACTATTCTCATTGAAAAACCAATGGCCATGATTTAATCTCAATCAGTGGCTAACATTAATTGGACTCTAACAAACCCTTACTAATTGACTTCTAAAAGTCTCTAGAGGAATCAATTAATTAAATAATTAACTGGACCTAATAACTTCTTTCTAGAAGTCTCAAGAATTAAATAATAATTCTTGGAATTGGAGAAAATAGTTGTCCGAGCTACAATAAATTAACACTCCCTCTTAGTGAGGAAGGTGTTCTACATAACACCCAACATATCTCTGAAGAAGATGAATTTCGCCTTCCCCAATGCCTTTGTCAAAATGTCTGCTACCTGCTGATCTATATGTATATACTGTAGCTGAATAATCCCTCGCTTTACACAATCCCTGGTGAAATGATACTTGCTGTCTTTATGCTTAGACCTATCATCAAACATCGGATTCTCAGACAACCTTACGCAACTCTGATTGTCACAGTGTATAACCGTAGTATCAACCCTCTAACCTAACAAGGCTACCAACAAATTCCGAAGCCATATCACCTCACACGTCACCATGCTAGCTGCTATGTATTATGCCTCTACATAACTTAGAGCCATGGACTTTGGCTTCCTATTGTGCCAAGAGACAACTCCTGATCCCAAGCTAAAGCAACACCCTGAAGTGCTTTTCCTGTCTATTCTATTTCCTACCTAATCTACATCACTATATCCTATCAACTTGATATCATCACCTTGAGCATATCTAATCCCATACTCAATTATACCATGCAAATATCGCAACACATGCTTTGCTGCTATCCAATTCACTCTCTTTGACTCAACCATGGACTGACTAAGAGAGTTTACTGCAAAGGATATATCTAGTTTGGTTTTGACCAAATACATGAGAGAACCAATCAACTTCCTATATAAGGTGGGGTCTACATCCTTCTTCCTGGATGTGTCTACCTTCTTCCAATTTGTGATCATAGGAATAGACATGGCTCTACAATCCTCCATCTCGAACCTCCTCAATATTTCGATGTAGTATTTCCCTTGTCCAAGGAAAATATATCTATCTATCTACCATACCTCCATGCCTAGAAAGTAGTGCATAAGCCCCAAATCCTTCATCTCAAACTCTGCTACAAGGTCTCGCTTGCAGTCCTCTATGAGCCCAGTGAACCTGTTAAAAACAAGTCATCCACATATAGAACAAGAATGAGAACCTCACCCCCAACCACCAAGTAGTAGAGATTAGCATCCACCTCACTCTTCACAAATCCCATTCCCTGCAAGTATTTATCAATGCGCTCATACCACGCCCTAGGAGCCTGCTTGAGTCCGTACAAAGCTCTCTTCAATCTGCACACATGGGTTTCATTGTTGTGTGCTACAAAGCCCTATGGTTGTTCCATGTATACTTCCTCTTTCAATCTACCATTAAGAAACGCCGTCTTGAAATCCATTTGATGGATTTTTCATCCCATATGTGCTACAAGAGAGATCATGACTTGTATAGAAGTATAGGTCTGGCCACTGGAGCGAATGTCTCCTCATAGTCTATTCCCTCCTTTTGAGAGAAACCCTTGGCCACAAACCTTTCCTTGTATTTCTTGATGTTACCATTTGCATTGTGCTTGATCTTATAGATCTAGCGTGATCCAATTACTACCCTATTTGTTGGTCTAGGAACAACCTCCCACACATTATTTTGCACTATTAAGGTATATTCCTCAACCATCACATATCTCTACACCTACTACTATGTGGCCTCCTGATAACTGAAAGGCTCACTATCTACTAACTTACTAAAGTCTTATAGTCATTATACCTGGTTGGTTGTTTCTGTTGTCTATTACTCATCCTAGGAGCTCCCACAAACTCCTAATTATCCCTTTGTTTTTGTTGGTTACTGCAACCAATTGTAGAGGATGAAGTATCAACCTCCATGTGTTCTTGATGCATCTCTTGGATCTGCTGCATTTTTTGCTCCATACTCTATGAGCTCTCAACACCTGAGCATGTGCATTTACTAGTAACTGTACTCAAACTTTGTTGTCCCTGATCTGCTTGCTCGATCCTTGGAGCTTTTGTTGGCTACTCACTCTAATCATCTATTGGAAAATATTTGGACCTTCTAAATGCCTTGTCCTCCATGAACTTGACATCACGTCTGATTGTAATCGTCATGGCCCTTGGAATAAATATCTAATATGCCTTTGAGGTCTTGTTGTACCCCACAAAGTACCCTCTCTTTGCAATCCAATCTAGCTTGGAACGTGTAGCCCCTAGAATGTGACAATATGCCAAACTCCCAAATATCCTGAAATGGTAGACATTTGGCTTCTTCCCTGAGAACGCCTCCTCTAGTATCATCTTGCCCAATACCTCATGTGAAACCCTCTTTTGTATGTATAATACTGTATGGCATGCCTCTACTGATAAGTAGCATGGCATATCCTAGTCATACAACATAGCCCTTGTTTCCTTTGATATAGACTATTTTTTCCTCTGAACATCCCCATTCTGTTGCGGGTTGTAAGGAATAGTCCATTCTCTCTTGATTCCTTCCCTGGTATAGAACTCCTAGAACTCTTTCCCTTTGTACTTGCCTCCATTTTCTGAACAAAGAACCTTTATGTTCCTACTCGTTGAATTCTACACAAGAGCTTTGAACTCTTGGAAACAACTGAAAACCTCATCCTTGGTATTCAACAAGTATATCCAGGTCTTCCTAGAGAAATCATCAATAAAATTAACAAAGTACTCGTATCCTCTGAGAGACTTCATCAACATTGGTCCACATATATCTGATGTAGTAAATCAAGAACACCCTTTGATCTAGTGTCACTCCTTGGAAAATTTTCTTTCACAAACTTCCCCAGCACACATCCCTTACATACATCATCATGTCATGTGCTCACCTCTGGAATACCTGTCACTATCTCATGAAGCAATTTAAGTTCTCTATGATGTATATGGCCCATCCTGCTATGCCATAGTGCTCCTTGATCTCTAGAATTACTGCTCCTCATCAATGTCTTATGAGTATCAAAGTGCAACTTGTAAATTTAGTCGCTCCTAACTCCAATAGCTATGGGTGATTTCCAATCCTTGTGCTTGATTAACACATATTACCCTCTAAATATTACATTATAGCCTCTATCTTGAAGGATAGATACGGAAATCAGATTCATACCCAAGCCTGACACATGCAACACATCATGAATGGGAATCAGCTTGCCATTCTCCCTCTGTTATAGAACAATCCCTTTCCCAACTTGATTTAGTTTGGACATGTTCCCCATAGAAATATAGATTCTAATGTCCTCCTCTATGTAATTGGAGAAGTATTCTCTAACTCCTGTCATATGAAATGATGCCCCACTGTCTATATACCAAACACCCTATGAGGTTGAAATAACCATACAAACTATGAGTGCAAACTCATCCTCCATTCTAATAGAGAGCTCATTTGCACTTGTTGAATCTGTCGTCTACTTCTTACCTTTCTTCCTTTGTGGGAAATTGCTGACATAGTGGGAAATTTTTTGACATCCATAGCACTAGACTTTAGACAAGTCCTTCTTCTTCTCACCTTTAGGATTTGATCCTTTGATAGACCCTGTCTTTGCTTTCCCTTTTCCTGCTAGGGAAAAAATTTCCTGTTCTACCTCACTTTTCTAACTCTTACTCCTGGTACCACTAATAAGGTTTAGTCTAATCTCCTCTTGAGTGAAGTCACTGCATAGTCGATCCCAAATTGGTAAGGTGTCTCATCCATTGATAACTTGAACAAATACATCCCACTGCTTAGTAAACCCATTTAGGGATATCTGTACTAGCTTGTCATCAACTGGTTTATCTCCAACAATTGCCAACTCATCCTTGACAAGTATAAGTCTGGTGAGGTAACTTGTAACATCTTATCCCTTGTTCATCTGGGTATTCCTCAACTTTTCTCTGAGAATCAGCTTCTTGTTAGTGGTAGAATTTTGGTACCGATTCAAAATGGCATCCCACATCTTCTTCATTGTATCCAACTTTGCGATATGCTAAACAATATGATCCTTAACACCATCAAGAATTAGCCTCCTTGCCTTGGAATCTTCCTTATTATATGCTAAGAGTTGTGTTGGATCTATAGGTACATCTACAACACTGGTCACATATTCCTTGATACCATTGTCTTCTAGCAATAAATAAATTTTGGCTTTCCAGACACCAAAATTTGAGGCTCCATCCTGATCTCTTAAACCTGCTAAGGCCATCTCAAATAAAAATAATAATAAAAAAACAAATAATTCTGAAGAGGTAGAACTAGGTTTTATAAACCCTCAATTTTTTTTCTTCCTATGCCTGCACTGAGCTCTTTCTGCCCTTAGATCTGCTCTGATACCATGTGAAATTTTTATTGTAGTTACTGATGATTAATCTCCTACCTATAAAGATTATTTGACTATCGAAAATTAATTTACAGCAAATATTGAAAAATAATACAACTGCAACTTCACAAATAAAACTCACATGAATAGAGAAGAAAACATGCAAAATAATAAACACGATATTTTTGGACAAATTGTCTTTGGAAAAACCCCGAAGGATAACCAACACTGTAGATGAGGAATTATATTAATCTTCAGCAAATCAAGAGATACATAAACTGCTTGCCTCTTACTGACAAAGCTCCAACAATATTCTTCTCCGAAAATTATTCCCTCAATTTCTCCTCTTGAAATT
The DNA here is from genome assembly GCA_007115665.2 of Sequoiadendron giganteum. Classification (NCBI taxonomy): domain Eukaryota; kingdom Viridiplantae; phylum Streptophyta; class Pinopsida; order Cupressales; family Cupressaceae; genus Sequoiadendron; species Sequoiadendron giganteum. The sequence continues at coordinate 760,765,193 of CM021102.1, read as the reverse complement.
CCATTGCGCCCTTTCTATCACTGAAAGACTATTTTCTCTCACTGCAAATTTATTTTCTATCACTGCAAATCTTTCTCACTGTAAATTTTCATTTTGATTATCTCAAACAACTATTAACATTGTTAGTCAAATTAAGCAAATCAAATAGAACATCCCTATGAAATACCTAATCATGTTCAAATATGCAAAAATGAGATAAATAGAACAAAGACACAAAATCACATGAAAACATGATTAAACCCTTATCTCATAGTGAATTGGTGCCACTTTGTTGTGTAGGAAGCAGCCCTTTCCCAATCCCTAACAAGCAAGATGATAAAGATAAAATATTGTGATAATGGACAACATTAGTTCTCAAATGTAGAGAGTAACTTTACATGAAATTGTGTTGTATTTGTTTTGGAGAAATGATTTGCTTTTATAGATTCAAGGTTAGGAGATTGAGTGATTTTGGATGAATGTGGGATCATTCATAAGACAATGACAAGATGCCACTTGTCGAGATTTGAGAGGATGATGGTTGTGCAAGTTTTGGCCAATGTGACAATTTGAAATTTAAATTTGGATGAAATGACATGTTTAAGGGGGATGAAAGATGAATTAAATGCCAAGTTTGACTTGTGCAAGAGACATGTAAGAGAATTAATGCTTTGTTGGATGGACAATTCATGTGGGAGGGAGATTCAAAATTGGAGGAATATTCCTTCTTGATGCCCTTTTGAAATTAATTACAAGAAATAATAAATCAAAGAAATGATTTATTGGTGCAAGTGGGGTGGGTTAGTTAAGAGTTTAGATTTGACTCCAGTTGAGTCAAAAGCTAGAGAATGGGTGATTATGTTTAGAGGTTAATTAATCTAGATTAATTAACTTCGAGAATTTTAGGGGTTTGATATTTGATTTAAATCATTTTGATTTATTGAATTAAATAACAAGGACTTAAGGACTTAATTAAATAATTTGGTTCATTTATTGAAATACGATGAAGCTAGGGAATTAATCAATACTTTTTTTTAATTGATTAATAGAAGAATTCAATGTTAATTAGAGGGGATGCATGATGCTGATTATTTTACATGTCTACAATTATATTAGTCAAAATTTCATTGATTATGAAATGCGATATACAACAATAGAAAATCAATGTCTAGCTCTCCTATTTGCTACTAGTAAGTTGAGACCTTACTTACTAAATTCTGAAATACATGTAATGACAAAATTTTATCGTTGAAAACATTTTTTCACTAAAAAAGATTTATTAGAACATATAGCTAGATTGGTTATGTTGTTAACAAAGTTTGAACTTAAGTTTGTTTCAGAAAAAGAAAGTAAAGGACAAGCCTTAATCGAACACTTAGCAGTGGCTCCCTCATCCCTAGTGTTACCTAATACAAAAACATTCCCTAATGAAAATGTGTTGAATGTTTAGAAAGATGAAAAAACATGGGAGTTATACTTTGGCAGATCTAAGTGTAGAATAGGCTTTGGAGCTAGTATTATAATAGTTCTACATACATGAAATCATATTCCCTTGTCCTACTACTTATATTTCCTATGCATCAACAACACAAAATAATATGACTTGCATTACTTGTCAGTTTAAATGCTATTTTAGCTTTGGGGGTTCAAAATATTAAGATATTTCGTGATTCACAATTGATTATTAAAAAAATAAATAGAACATATCAATTGAAGCATGAAAAATTGTTGAAATACAAGGATATCATGATGAAGTTGTTAGAGAAGTTTGAATCGTTTACCATTGATAACATCCCATGAAAGGATAATTGACATGTAGATTCAATGAAAAGATCAGCTTCTCTTATATCCTTATCTTCATCTGAAAATCATCAATAAGGTTTTAAAAAGTTCTTAGGTGATCTTCACATGATATAGCATTATTTCTAGAAAACTTAAAGAATTTCTAACCTCATTTGGAATAGGATTAGAATCTATCCAAGAATACCATCAAAGTTTAACCTCCTATATCTGTCCATTTACAAAGGTCTTCTTGTATGAATATTCCTTGTAGCACCTTGTTGTTGACCAACAATATTTTGACTTACAACATTTGGGTCAACTTGTGGGCTAGACTATGGGATACTCTAACCTATATGGGATGAATTTTGAGCACCAATTATTGAGGTATTTGTAAGAAAAATAGAAATTGCGTTTTCAGAACTTAACTTACAAGTTGAAGAACCTCCAGATCCATTAGATATTTTAAAGAAATCTATCTTTCTTTGCGATTCTACATTGGCAGGTGATTGCTCTACTCTCTCCAATTACTTTTTAGAGTATCTACCTCCACCTGTAGTTGCACATCTTTAGGATCAGGTATTGAAGCTATAGAAACCTTTCAAGGTACACCATTTTCATTTATGGTTACCCCATTTGCAGGATTAATTTTTTTTTCCCCTTATCCATAGGCTTAGATGCAAAAGTTGTATTGTTAGCTGATGCTACTATGCTAGCAATGAGATAATTAATCCATGTACTAGTGTGGGTATTTCCTAAGGGAGCACTTTCAATATTGCTACTTATTGTGGGATTAAGGTTGGTAGTATTTGATGACTAAGAATTTGATGGAGTGGGTATAAACAAGGGCTCTTCTTCATAACACTTCTTCATTTGAGCAACCTTTTCTCTCAATTTATCTTTGTAAAATATATCATTCCTAAGTTGAGTTTCTTTATCCTTGATCTTTTTGAGCTTTATCTCTTCTAGCCTATTTCTTGCATCTTGAAGTTGTAGGAATTCTTGTGAAAAATCATTCTCAGTGTCTTAGGCATCAATATAAATTTTAATATCTTCAACAAAAATTAGGGTGATTGGGTTAATAGTAGGGCTAGAGTTAGTTAATTCCTTTTCAAGAGGGATATTTATTAATAAGTCATACTATGAGGAACTAGAAGTATTTGCTGGAAGATTTAGGCTATGAGTAGCTCAAGCATCAAAATTATCTCTTAAGGTTTTCTCTCTTAGCCCTTTTTTCTTAGCAAGGCTATCAAGGTGGGTTTGATCCTCACTCATAGTAGACTTAATAACTACATTATCTTCATTAGTGGGAGGCATTCTAAATTCAAGATCAATAAGAAATCTCAAATTCTCATTGCTACTATCATGAGAACAACTAGATCCAAGAGGAGGAGGAGGAGGAACAAAACTACTTGTACTTGTCTTCTTGCATGACTGCTAAGGATTGTGTAGCAATTCTCCTTCCAAATTTTGTTTAGAGTTTTTGTTGAGTTGAGATCGTGTTCCTCTCATGGCTTCTAAAAATTTCTTGAGATTATTTTCTTCTTTCTTCTTCTTAATTCTTTTTCACCAACAAAGGAGACTCAAAGTCGCCACCCAATTATGGGAATTCAAGTTATTTAAAACAATTCTCAGAGAAGAATGTAAATGGAAAGTAATTTGACAAATCCTAACACAAACTAATAGGCACGTCACATGAATATGAAATTTCAACTAGAAACACTTAAGATAACAATTGAAAATTATTTTGACTCTATACTAAATGATCTATGACAAATTTTCAAGGTATCCCCAATAGAGTTTCCAATCTATTGGTGATTATTAATTTGGTTGCGAATCACTCAAGTTAATTAACAATTAGGAATGAATATTCTATAGAGTATCTTTGAGATCACCTTGGGAATTAAAAACAACCAACACCACTCTTGGTACTCATCTCCATCAATATTTACTTGAGTGATTAAAATAGGTTATAAAAAAAATATTTATATTTAATATTTTAGATACATATCAAAATGACATTCCTATAATAAATATTTTATATAAGTTTGGTTTTGTAGATATTTTGACATAGTTTGTATGATTTTTGAATTATAATGCTATTATTGAAATTTAAATACCTCCTCAATTATAACAAAGTAAATTTTATCCAAAGCAAAATAGCTTAAAAAATTTAAAACAATACAAATTCAAAATAAATATCTCAAAATTATTATTTTTAATTATATAAAGTAAATAATTTATTGCATATATTAATTAAATAATTAAAAAAATTCAATTTTATTTACTACTTTTCTTCAATCCATCATTCATTTATTTAATAATTTAATTGGTGGATTCTATTCTTTTGAAAAAAATAAAATTTTTATTTGATTTTTTTGACAGTTCTCTTGTTGAGTATACCTTAGAAGTTAATTCATGACCATATGAAGAGTTCAACACTAAATTTATCAATATAATAAAAATGCATACAATGTTGATTTTCTAGCTCGAAAGGTGGAATGTGAAGCAACTCGAGTTGGATTTTTAGCAACAAAAGCGATTTTATGTTTGATTTAAAGCCAAAGAATGCATGGAAATTTTCTTTTTTTGCATACTAAGAAAAGTAGTTGGGCTCTCTATATGTATAATATTGTAGCAAACTTGTATTGTATTTTCGAAAGAAAAGATTGCTATTAGGCTGAATAGAAGATCCAACATTTGCAATTTTTTCCCCACTATGGGGTTTCCTGGGTATATGTGTGTTATTGCCTATTTGTGATTGGCTTTTTATTTTTTTTCTTGCGCTATTATTAGCTGTTAATTAACCCAGTGTATTAATTGTTATTAATTATTTTTCTAACGGTGAATTTATTGAGTAATTAATCTATTGCTGGGTTATGGAAACTAACATGCTATTAGAGCTCTAAACTATGAATCTGAAGCCAAGATTTGTGATGCCGATTTCAAGAAAAAAAATCATATTTTCATCTCCAATTTCTTTTTGTGTGGCTATGGCAACCAATGTTCGATACAAGGACATGATTGGGGGCACATCTAAATTCTTGTAGTGGAAGGTTTAGATCACATCTATTCTTAAGGAGAACAAGTTGTGGATCTATGTTAGTACAAAAGTGACACCATCAACAAATGATCTTGTTGCCTTAGATTCTCATGAAGTCACAGAGGCCAAGGCTCAGAGGATTATCCTAGATGGAGTAAGAGATCATTTAATTCCTCATTTAGCGAGGAAAGACACCTTCAAGGAGATTTGGGATACACTCACAAGACTATCAAAGTGACTATTAGAGTCATAAGATGATGCTCAAGGACAATTTACATAATACCAAAATGTACAAAGGCGAGAGTGTGACATCTTAATTTTCCTTGAAGTTGGTACAAGTCAGGGATGAGTTGGCTGCTATTGGAGTGATGATTGATGAAGATGAGTTGGTGCATATAGCCTTGAATAGTTTTTTGAAGCACTGGGAAATGTTTGTCAAGTGTGTTGTCAACAAAGATCAGCTACCTGATTGGGTGAGGCTTTGGGATGATTTTATTCGGGAAGAGATCCTTGAAGGTTCTCATCAAGGAGATTGGACGAAGAACGTTCAAGACAAAGAAAATATTGCTCTTGCAAGCAAGGGTAAGAAAAAGTCTAATAAAGGGTGAAAACAAGGTTCTTCTTCCAAGAATGGGAAGAAGAAATATTTGAGAAGGATGAAATGTTTTTGCTACCATTAGAGGGATCACTATGCTAGTCAATGTTTGAATAAGAAAAATAAGGACAAGCAGAAGAAGCAAGTTGCTACTACAACAGAGGTAGATGATTTTACATCATGATTTGAGAATGATTTTTCACTCATTGCATGTCTCTCAAGTTCAATTTCCAACTGGGTATGGTATATTGATAGTGGGGATTCTTGCCACATGACGGGAGTCAAATAATGTTTAACCAAGTTGGAGGAGAAGAAGTTAGATTTCTATATTGAGTTAGGAGAAAATTCTAAGTACCATGCAACTAGTGTTGGCATAGTCAAGTTTCAGAGGAGTTTGGTAAACCTCTGTTGGTGGAGGACATGTTGTATGTCCCTTGAATGACAAATAATTTAATCTCAGTTTCTACTTTAGAAGATATGGGCTACATTGTGACCTTTGAGAGGGGAAAAGTCTATATTCGTCCCAAGGATTCCAAGGTTGCAAAAGTGAATGGAGTTAGGCATGTCAACTTGTTTTGATTATAGTTTGAGCTAGCACATGTGTTGTAGGGTTAGGAGAATTGTGGCATAGGAGAATGGATCACCTTCACCATGTAGTGCTTAATATTCTCAAGAAAATAGTGATGGGGATGCCTGAGATGAAGACTCAAAATCATGAGGTGTGTAAAGGCTGTGCACTTGGGAAATATGCCAAGACCTGTTTTCCAAGCAACGACACTAGATCCAAGGGGATTTGGGATCTTGTACACTCAGATGTGTGTGGGCCCATGTCAACAACATCCTTGAATGGATATGAGTATTATGTTACTTTCATTGATGATTTCTCTAGGAAGACATGGATATATTTCACGAAGAATAAAGATGAGGTCTTTAGCAGGTTCAAAGAGTTTAAGGCTCTCATGGAGAACCAAACAGGGAGGAAGATAAAGATATCGAGGTTAGATAAAGGAGGCAAGTATAATTTGAATTCCTTCAACGATTTCTATGCTTAGGAACGTATCAAGAAAGAGTTGACAGCTCCATACAACCCTCAACAAAATGGGGTTGCTGAATGGAAAAATAGGGCTATAGTTGGAGAAGCCAAGGCCATGCTTCATGATCTGGATCTACGTTGGTTCTTATGGGTAGAAGCTTGTAATACAACTGTATATTTAAAAAATAGGATCCCTCAAAAAGTGTTGCAAAGTTTGACTCTAGAATCTAGGTGTTCACTAGTAAGAAACTAGATTTGGGGCACATTCACATCTTTGGATGCCTTGTTTATTATCACACGTGTATTGAGAAAAGTAACAAGTTGGAACCTATTATAGAGAGGGGTATCCTTGTTGGGTATATTGAAACATCTAAGGCTTATCGAGTTTACATTCCCGCTCTTAGAAAAATAGTGGTTTGTAGAGATGTGAAGTTTGAGGAAGAGAGGGCTCTTGAAAAGTATAATAGCTTGATGAATGAGGAGCAGTCACCTACAGTTGAGGTAGAAAAAATTCTTCAAACTTCAGTCATGCAAGATGGAGAGCAGAGCAAATAGGATGAGTAGAAGGAGGAACAAATAATTCCTCATCCTCAGATTCCTATTATCGAGAAGAGGAGAAACAGGATAGCTGAGCAGACACTAAGATAGGCTCAAGAATATGTGGGCGATCCTTAAGATTCAGTTAGACAAAGAAAGGATCCCAAACATTATTCTGAGTATGTCACACTTATGAGTAAATTAATTGAAGGAGAGCCTTCCATCTTCCAGGAGGTGTCCCAACACCAAGTATTGAGGGATGCTATGGTGGAAGAGTATTCTTCCATCATGAAGAATAGCATGTGGGAGGTATAATTACGGCCAAAAGGTAAGTCTTTAGTGGGCTCAAGATGGATTTTTAAGATTAAGCATGCTGCAGATGGTAGTGTGGAAAATTTCAAAGCTCAGTTTGTGGCTAAGGGGTTTTCTTAGAAGGAAGGAGTCGACTATGATAATAATTTCACTTCAGTAGCCAGGTAATCATCCATAAGAGCTATCATTTCTATAGCAGCACAAATGGGTTGGAGGATTCACCAGATGGATCTAAAGATATCCTTTCTCAACGAAGTGATTGAGGAAGAAATTTACATAGAGCAACTAGATTGATTTGAAGCACATGGAAGGGATTCTCATGTATGCAAGTTGGAAAGAGAATTGTATCATGGACTCAAGTAGGCTCTCAAGGCATGGTATTCATGTATTGACAGTTACTTGTAAAGTGTGGGTGCCATCAAGAGTGAGTCGGATACGAACCTGTACTATTTTTAGGTGAAGAGAGAACTTCTCATATTGACGTTATATGTTGATGACTTATTTCTCACAGGGTCAAAGGAACTCATAGCACATTGCAAGCGAGATCTTGCAAGAGAGTTTGAGATGAAGGACTTGGGGTTGATGCACTAATTTCTAGGATTGGAGTAGTGGTAGAAAGAGGGGAAAATCTTTCTTGGACAAGGGAATTACTTACTTGATATCTTGAAGTGATTCAGGATGGAGAACTATAAGCCCATGTTCACACCACCTGTGACCAATTGGAAGAAGATTGATGTTTCTAGATCAAAGGTAGTGGACCTGACTTTATACAAATAGTTTATAGGCTCTCTTATGTATTTAGCCAACACTAGGCCAAACATTTTTTTTGTAGTGAACTCACTCAGTTGGTCTATGATGGAACCTAAATGGGTGCACTAGATAGTTGTGAAGCATGTTCTAAGATATCTCTAAGGCACAATTGATTATGGGTTGAAGTATGTTCAGTAGGATGGAGTGAATCTTGAGGGGTTTACATATGTAGATTGGTCAGGCAGTATAGGTGATCAAAAGTGCACTTCAGGTTGAAATTTCAGTTTCAAATCAAGAGAGCTCTTGGTACAATAGGGAAAAAAAGGCAGTTGCTTTGAGTTCTGCGGAGGTCGAGTATATGGCAGCGAGTATGGCTACATGTCAGGCTATCTAGCTTCAATTTGTTTTAGCTAGGCTCTTTGATAAGGATCTAGATCCTATAGTCATTTATTGTGATAATTAGAATTATATCAAACTCTCTAAGAATCCAGTGTTTCATGACAAGTCAAAGAACATTGAGATCAAGTACCACTTCATCAGTGATTATATGGAGAAGGGGACAGTGAGGCTCCAATACATTCCTATAGATGAATAAATAGCAGATATTTTGAACAAGGCCTTGATGAAGAGTAAGTTTGAATACCTTAGGGATAAGTTGGGTGTTGTGCAAAACACCTTCCTTGCTAAGAGGGAGCACGTTGATTTTCTAGCTCAAAAGGTGGAATGTGGAGTTTCTTTAAAGCAAATCGAGTTGGATTTTTAGCAACAACAATTTTTTACTGTTTAATAGAATGTTTTCGAGTTTGTGAGGTTGGAATAAAGGAAAGAGTTATTTTATATGTGATGTAAAGCCAAAGAATGCAAGGAAAGTTTCTTTGCTTACATGCCATGTCACGAAAAAGTGAGGAATTTGTCACTTTTCGCTCATTTGGACCTTTGCCTATGGACTTTGGACCGTTTTCAGCCTATTTTTGCATCTTTTCAAGCCTTTTGACGAAGTGTTGTAAAACATTTTCATGCTCTCCTAGGCTTTTCATCACTTAATCAACCCTTAGTGACTTCACCCTTAATCCTCATACATATTCTGTCTTGGTGAGTTTTCATGAGACAATCCCAAAGAACCTAAATAATAATATTTTAATTACCAGAAATCAATGAAAAATGCCCAAGTGGACTAGGTTGCCACCTTGGGCAACCTAGTCCCATGTGGCATAAATGTTAATTTAAACTTCAGTTTCTTTTTCGATTTGTCCTAAAAACCCTCAGGTTAGTTAGTATGGTGTTATTTTAGGCAAATTAGGGCATGACTTGTATAAATAAACTCCAAAATCCTAATTCCTCATTATGCACCCTCATTTTCCACCTCTCCTCTCTCTTTGTCTCATCTCTTCTTCTTCTCAAGCTAGCTAGGGTTTGATCCTCCAAGTCAACAACACACCATTGTTGAAGCATTCAAGGGTTGATTGCTGCAACAACACAAGATCTCTCACCAAGACAAGGTAATCTACTCTCTCATTCCATTGTTTCATGTTTCACTACTTAATTTTTATGTCATTTGGTTTGATTACTCAAAAGGGGTTTGATTGAGGCAAACCCCTAATCTCCAACCCTAATTCTTGTCTCTTCTTTGTATTTGTGTTTGCAAGTTTAGGTACTTTGAAGGCATTGGAGACTTTTTGAAGACCAACTCTTGTATACAAATTCAAATCATCCACCAAAAATCACTCTCAGGCCCACATATCAGAGTTTTAGAAGCAGGAAACTATGAAGAACTAGGGTGCAAACCTAGGGCTTTTGTTTCCTCTTTGGAAACTCCAATAATCCTAAAGAGGACTAAGTCACCAAGAGTGGTGACCTAGTCCCTCTAGATAGGGAATTTTGTGGTTTTGAAATTTTTGGAGACCCATTTGGCAAAATCGGTCTCTTGACCAGTTTTTGGGAATTTGGGTCTAGTCACCCAAATTGGCTCAAGTGTCCCTCTCGGCTTCTAATAAAAATTTAATAGAATTCCAAACCTCCAATAGATCCTCCATCTATTCCTAGGTGCACACATTCTAACTCCTTCATTTCTGTATAGTTTAGTGTATAATATTAGTTCATCTTGCATATGCTTGCATACTTCACTATGTTTTCTAGTATTTTGATTTCGATAGTTAGTTTACATTTTTTTTCATTAAAATTAGATACACATTACACACAAATCTCACAACCCCCTTCCTTCTTTGAATGAATTCCCAAGAAGCATATCATTAGGTGAAAGAGAGCTACATTCATCCAAAAAGTTAGCTTCTAGGTTGAAAAACCCTAGGAGCTCATTGTGGAATCCTCTTTCCCTTCTTGCATATGTTTTTGGTGGTTCATTTTGGTGAACCCGATGTCCTTACACCCTCTTGTATAACTTATATTCCTTCATTGTCCTAGGATTAACTCAAGCATTGCATATTGCATTAGTGAAAGTGCATCATAGGGTTTCATAATTTGCATTAGTGAAAAAGTGCATTTAGGTTGCCTTTTTTCATGTTAAATCATCAAATCTTTCTGCATTTCTATATTTTATTGTTAGGTCTGCATTCCCCATACAGAAACCACCTGTATTAGTTCAAAAAAATTGCAAAATCTCCAAAAAATTACCAAGAGGACTAGTTCACCATTCTAGGCGACCTAGTCCCTTCAGGGTTCTGAAACTGCCCTTTACGAAGTTGAAAAATCAGTTTTTGAGCTTTTGTTTTGTGCCATTACATAACTGTATCAATAGGTTGAGTTTTTGTAGCATGCATTTCATTAAAATTAGCATAAATTGGCTCATTTCATGCTTTATAAATTTTCAGTTTTGCATTTACAAACTTTCATTTTTAGATCATTGATAGTGTTCAAAAAATTTCCTTCTTTGTAATTTGAAAGTTTAATTTCCTTTTTTGTCTTTACATTTCATTGCACATTCTTCAAACATGTTAGTTTCATTTTTTTCTAAAATTGCAAAGAAAAATTTAGTAAATAAACATGTTAATCATTCTTTTAATACATTTCCTAGTTATGAGATTCTAGTTAATGAAAATGTTAATAATTGTCTTGAACCTACATGGCCTTCTATCTCTCCTATTTGTGAGGATGATGTGTTAGAATCAAATACAAACATAGATAATCATGATGATCATGATTGTTCCCCTCTTGATACCTCTCCTTAGTGATGAAGGTATCTTGTCAAAGGAAGGTACAATCATTTGAAGCATCATGACAGTCTTGCTTGTTCTTCTCCTGATCCCCTTTGGGAAGATATTTTAACACCAAAAAATGACATTATAGACACTTTCCTAAACATCACCTTACCTAGTCTCTCTAACTTTAATGATCACCCTTTTGCTTCTTCTAATGTGTCTGCTCGATGCAAAGAGGACATGTTGTTGTTAGAAGATACTTCTCCTAAGAGCCATCAGACTCACAACCCTCCCTACCTATTTGACACTCATAATGGTCCTTCTCTTGATGCCTCCCCCATTGTAGTGAATCATGTGATGAACCTCTTCCAAGATCTCCTACTAGAATAGGTTGTTTGGTGTTGGTATGTGGTGACTAATCATGCTATAATGTACACTCTTCATGTATCCTTGTCAAGGTCTGGGGCCAGGCCGGGCCTTGGGCGGGGGTTGCAGCCCCCAAGAATTTTTTTTTCACCTTTTTTCGCTTCATCATCGAAAATGAAAAAAGTTGACTTTGTAAACCGTAATTTTTGGAAGCTTCTAAAAGCTTGTTATAAGCGGTTGGGATGGAGAGTTGTAGTATGGAATTATTCACGATATTGTAATATGTTTTCCATTGGATAAAAAAAATCATTGGATGGCTACGGTTTGGTGGATGTAGGCCATATTTGGTGAACCATGTTAAATTCTCTGTGTTATAATTTTGGTGTGTGTTTTATTTATCTGTTTATTGATAAAATCTGATAAAATCTACATTTAACTCTTTAGATATCTGCCTTCTAACCCTAACATTTGGAACAAGACAATGCGAGCTTTGACGATCAAATAGCCTCCTATCCTTTAATCCTCCCTCTCCTCATAAATCCATCATTGATGGGTATGTGCAGGATCATGATGGGCCAAAAAGTGGCGATATGTAAGCCATATGATGACCCATGTGGCTAAAGAATTTTTTTTACCTAAAATTGATGAATCGAAAAGGCTTTTTAGAGGATATTCTCAGCTTTCCACTAATATAAATTATACTTTACTTTGAATTTAATAAATAATTATTATTCATTTTCTATTAGAATTATGAATAAAGTCCAGATTGATAGGCTGATTGAAAAACATCTATAACTTTCAAATAGTATCACATTTTTTGAATCCAAAACATGCGTCACATTCTATGCTTTGCATACTATAGGATTAAAAAAACAAAATGAATTTCATGAATTTTTGACCAAATAAGGTGGTTAGACAGATGAGCTTTTATATTTTTTAAAAGTTGTAATAAAAAATTCATAATTAATTATTTACATGGAGAAAAATTATTAAAAAATATGCATCACATCGAGAAATGAGTCCTCTACTTATATCTGAAAGCTTATAAAAAAATATTATCATTTTATTGTTGTTAGGGTGGTCAGACAGAGAAGTACTTCTTATTTTTACCTTGAAATTTAAATACTACTGCATTGAAATTTCAAATTTTCACCGAATAGATTTATTTTTTTAAATAAAGGTCTAGTAGTTTAGAAACTACATTCAATTTTCTACAAATTCTATTTTTTACATTTTTTTGAAATAATATAGATAACTTATTCAAATTTTCACATCAAGTTGTCTAACTCTGATTTGTTGTCTTTTTATTGCCACTTCAGGGCCTATTTTTTCCATGATGATCCTGCACATACCCTGATAATTTTCTTAATAATATTATGCTATGCATGGTGTGCCTTCCACACTTCATCAAAAGATGAAGTACATGTGTAATAATGAAGTGAACACACTTGATGCTAATCCTGAACCCAACAATTGCTCAAACATTGAGAAATACAAAGAGAATCACTTTCACACCTTAACACCCACCACCCAAGTGGAACCCTCACACCACATCAATAATGAACAACATCTTGAGCTAATCAACAAGCTCTTGGATGATGAATTGGGTTTCTTAAACTTCACCCCTCTCTGAATGGGTGAATCCAAGACGATAACAAACAAAGACTCTGAAAAGGGATACACAATCTTGTCCACACAACCCTTGGCCAGTCCTTTGCATGCATCCACCTCAACTACTTCAGCGACTGCAATAGATAATTAACAATCACCCCATCCAAAAATGTTCAAAAATATTTATGGAAAAGGTTATGACCTTATGAAGCAAGTTGGCTATAGTGGAAAAGGTTGTGGTGCTAACGAACAAGGTATCCACAACCCTATCGAGCCTCCTATGCAACTCGTTCACATCATGGTCTTGGTTATTGTCATCTCATTGATACAACCAAGCCTTCCTCTTCCATCAACACCATCCTTAATCACTCTTCTACCCCTAACTTCCAAAGTGATCCTTTGACACCAACAAAGGACTCTTCACTTAATGACCATGCCATCTCACACCCTCCTCTAGATTCATATATTACACACTCCTCTAAGAGAGTGTATAATACCTCACAATCTATAGAGCCTTGCGTAGGTATGACATACCATACTAAGCAAGACCCCCCCTTTTCCCACACCAAAGGATCACCTTCTGCCCTTGATCAAGAGGGTATCTTGTTGAGACTCCTCTAAGACTCCTCCAAGACCATTTGATCTCCCTTCCTCCTCACACTCGAAATAAATGTTTAAACAAACATTCCTTTTGTTCTTACCATCGAGTTCATGGATGTTCTACCAATAAATGTAAGGCATTGAGTTGTAAACTCCAACATCTTAAGGATTGTGGTGTTCTTCCACCTATGGGGGCACCTCCTTCCTTTAATCAATACCGATTTTCCCTCAACCTTGCATTCCCTTAATCCTTTTGGCTCACTATTGTCCTCCACTAAGTGGGGGAAAGAGGTTAGTTAACCTTTCTCCCTCATATGTCACTTTTCATTGTCTCTTACGAATTCTCGTTTACTTTTCATGAACATTTAAGTGAAAGATTGAGATGTGAATGACTTGTCTTAAGTTGACTCGCATGTGACATACTCCCTTCTTCTTCATGATGCAACTTTTTTGGAACCATATGACTCAGCATAGGGCTTTCCGAACAAGATCTCATGTAGTCTTTCTCTTCTTGTTCTCTACTTTAAATTAATTTTTCACAGTACAATGATTCACAATTCCTTTAAAGTGGGTGCATACATCACCACTCAAACTTGATTGTGCGATCTTCCTTTTTCTTGCAATCCCTTCTCTTGTAAAAATTACACACAATGTTGTTCAGGATTGAGACATCTGTATTTTTCCTCTTTTATATCCAAGATGAGCCCTTGCCTCCCTTGCATACAAGATGATTACATTTGCACATTTCCTCTCTTGACACATTACGTACAATGTTCCTTAAGCTGAGACATCACATGAACAAAAGAAAAATCCCTTTGAACAAAATCATTACAACATCACTTTATTTTGTGGTGCCTTATCAAAGTTATCACGGGGTATAACTTTGGTATGGTTAAGCGGGAAGCCCAACAAGTGGCGTGACTTTCCCCATAGCCACCTTTGTGAGTAAATACCAACTGAGTGTATGTTTCTCACCTTTTTGGACAACTCACCCTACGGACAACTTGATGCTCTATGGCCCTAGAGTGAGCACATATCTTTTCATTTCTTCACACTAAACGTTGTCATTGCATGATCATGAATCTTGTTTTGTTGTAATGCAGTCACCCTTGAATGTCTTTAGCATTGATGTCGAGTTGACTTAGAATCTCAAATCCTTGGGGGCTTGACCACCTCCTTCTTCTTCTTCTTTCCTATTCTTCTTCATCATTCTTTTCCATCTCGATCGGGCTAGTTTAGTGTGAGCTTGAAGCAGGTTCATCCTCTCACTAAAGTGGGGGCTAAATGTGTCACCAAAAAGTGATGGCTTTGTCACTTTTCGCTCATTTTGGACATATGCCTATGGACTTTGGACTATTTTCAGCCAATTTTTACATCTTTCGAAGCCTTTTGATGAAGTGTTGTAAGACATTTTCATCACTTAATCAACCCTTAATGACACCTTAATCCTCATACGCATCCTATCTTGGTGAGTTTTCATGAGACAATCCCGAAGAACCTATATAATAATATTTTAATTACCAAAAATCAATGAAAAATGCCTAGGTGGACTAGGTCACCACCTTGGGCGACCTAGTCTCATGTGGCATAAATTTTAATTTAAACTTGGGTGATCCCACAATAGTGGTTTACAATTTTTTGCCAAACTGGATAATGAAATTATTATTTTTAACTAAATCTTTACATTCGGTCACCTATAGCAGCTAAACCATGAGGAAATTGAAGATGATGCAAACTAGAGTCTCATCACATTTTGTCTTTAGACTCTAAAAATATTTTTTTCAAATTTTTTGGAATCATATTGCACTCCTTTTTCAATCTCCCATGGAAACTTGTTTTTTCGGAAAACAACATTTTTAAAAAGTGACGCTCACCGTATACAACATAAATTATTTTGTATGAAGGATAAAATTCTATTTTTTTTGAATTTAGATTTGTAATTATGATATCTAGCACTTTCATTTGGTCTCATATTTTTTTATTGAATATTTTTTCCTTAATCAAGTTTCGAAGTCGAACCAATTGCAATTCAGACATAGGCGGACTGTATACAACATAAATTTTTTTGTATGTATCGAAATTCAATTTTTTTTTTTAATGGATGAAGGACATCAATACCCATCACGAACATATTTAAAAAAAAATTATTTTGATAATATGCTATGTTTCCACATGTCCAAAACAGAGAGCTTGATTTTGGGTGAAAAACCCATGTTTAATAAAACTAAAAAATAACATACATAAAAAAACAAAAAAATATTAAAATTATATTCTTTGGATAGCTCGTTCCAAGGACTACCTCATACTAGTTGCGTTTATGAATATTCCTTCATTTTCATCCTCAACCTGAGCTCTGGAGTGCCAAAATTTAGGTTTTTTTTGTGTCTCAGATGGGGTATGATGGATAAGGGGGTTTCGTACGAATCCATAGGGGTTCGAGCAAACCTCTAGGGGTTCACTCAAACCAAGGTTCAAGTGAACCATGGTTTGAGTGAAACCCTTCAAATAGGTTGGCTCGAACCCCTTTCGTTTGCATTTTTTCTTTTTTTTGGCAACCAAGATTCAAAGGGGTTAACTCGAACCTTGGTTCGAGTGAACCCCTTATTGGTTCGGTCAAACCAGTAGGTTCGTACGAACCCCTAAAATCATTTTTTTTCCTTGGGGTCATTTTTTGTGAGTTTTCCTTCCTGACCTGAATTGTAAACCACTATTGCATGACTTCACCCACTTAAGTTTCTTTTGAGATTTTGTCCTAAAAACCCTAAGGCGAGTCAGTATGGTGTTATTTCTGGATAATTAGGGCATGAATTGTATAACTAACCTCCAAAACCCTAATTCCTCATTATGCACCCTCATTTTCCACCTCTTCTCTCTCTCTCTCATCTCTTCTTCTTCTTAAGTTAGCTAGGGTTTGATCCTCCAAGTCAACAAGACACCATTGTTGAAGTATTCGAGGGCTGATTTATGCAACAACACAAGATTTCTCACTGAGACAAGGTAATCTACTCTCTCATTCCATTGTTTCATGTTTCACTACTTCATTTCTATTTCATTTGGTTTGATTACTCAAAAGGGGTTTGACTGAGGCAAACCCCTAATCTCTAACCCTAACCCTTGTCTCTTCTTTATATGTGTGTTTGTAGGTTTAGTTAATTTGAAGGCATTCAAGAATTGTTGAAGACCAAACCTTGCATGCAAGGTCAAATCATCCACCAAAAATCACTCTCAAGCCCAAATATAAGAGTTTTAGAAGCGGGAAACTATGAAGAACTAGGGTGCAAACCTAGGGATTCTGTTTCTTCTTTGGAAAATCAAAAAATCTTGAAGAGGACTAAGTCACCAAGAGTGGCGACCTAGTCCCTCAGGATAGGGAATTTTGTGGTTTTGACATTTCTGGACATCCATTTGGCAGAAACAGGCTCCAAACCAGTTTTTGAGAATTTGGGACTAGGTCGCCGAGATTGGCACAAGTGTCCCTCTCGGCCTCTGCAACATTTTCAGTAATATTCCAAACCTCCAATAGATCTCCCTTTTATTCCCAAGTGCACACATTCTAACTCCTTCATTTCTATATAGTTTAGTGTATAATATTAGTTTAGTGTATAATATTAGTACATCACTGTGTTTTCCAGTATTTTGATTTCAATAGTTTGTGTTCAATAGTTAGCTTAATTTTCTATTCATTACATTTAGATACACATTACACACACCTCACAACCCCCTTCCTTCTTTGAATGAACTCCCAAGAAGTATATCATTAGGTGAAAGAGAGCTACATTCATCCAAAAAGTTAGCTTCTAGGGTGAAAAACCCTAGGAGCTCATTGGGGAATCCTCTTTCCCTTCTTGCATATATTTTTGACGGTTCACACGCTAAGTAAAGCAGTCGGGCTTTATATATGTAAGATTGTTGTAGCAAACTTGTATTGTATTTTTGAAAGAAAAGTTTGATATTAGGCTTAATAGAAGATCCAACATTTGCAGGTTTCTTCCCATTCTAGGGTTTCTTGGGTATATTTGTGTTATTGTCTATTTGTGATTGGATTCTTATTTTTTTGCTTCCACTATTATTAGTTGTTAATTAACCCATGTATTAATTTTTATAAATCAAATTTATTTTTATGAATTTATTGAGATAGGTTATAGAAATTAACATACAATACATTGTGATAAGAGAATATTACATAAACTATTTATGATTTCATTTTTTGTGTATATTTAAATTTGACATTACTATATACAATATTTCTAAGCTCAATACAATTTGAGTATATTTTTATATTATTAAAAATTATAAAAATTTAAAATTTAAAAAAATAAACTCTCACATTCAAAATATCTCTCTCTATCTCTATACATAATACTAAATGGTAAACATACTACCATAAACTATATTTGAATTTATGCCAAAAAGAACTCTCACTTCAACAAAACCTCTTCCCTGTAAAGCACACTTCTAAGCTATGGAAAATGCATCTAAAGATGGGTGCTTCCATTTACTTCCACATTAAAGCTCTATATACTATTCCACGCCAAATTCTAGGAGAAAGGAAATTTTTGATTAAAACTAATGGATGGCTCCAAAAAGAATGACATCAATACAATGTTCCAAAATGTCTTGGTTGGCCCATACTTTCTATTAATAGCTCAAGTTTTTCTTACAATGTAATTTTAATTCTATTTAATCAAAAAGATGATCCTTCAATTGAACCTGAGGCGTCAAATCTTATATAAATTCATCCTCATCATCATACTTGTAGTCATCATATTCATCTTCAACCTCAACTCAATCAATGGTATTTGGAGAAAAATCTAATTCTTTTTCTCTCTCTTTGTCCCCATCTCCATCAATAGCTAAGAGTGCTTATAATATATTTGACATATTCACCACATGAATTTGACATATTCATGCTCTCCTAGGATTTTCATCACTTAATCAACCCTTAATGACACCTTAATCCTCATACACATCCTATCTTGGTGAGTTTTCATGAGACAATCCCGAAGAACCTATATAATAATATTTTAATTACCAAAAATCAATGAAAAATGCCTAGGTGGACTAGGTCGCCACCTTGGGTGACCTAGTCTCATGTGGCATAAATTTTAATTTAAAGTTGGGTGATCCCACAATAGTGGTTTACAATTTTTGGCCAAACTGGATAATGAAATTATTATTTTTAACTAAATCTTCACATTCGGGCACCTATAGCGGCTAAACCATGAGGAAATTGAAGATGATGCAAACTAGAGTCTCATCACATTTTGTCTTTAGACTCTAAAAATATTTTTTTCAAATTTTTTGGAATCAGATTGCACTCCTTTTTCAATCTCCCATGGAAACTTGTTTTTTTAGAAAACAACATTTTTAAAAAGTGACGCTCACCGTATACAACATAAATTATTTTGTATGAAGGATAAAATTCTATTTTTTTTGAATTTAGATTTGTAACTATGATATGTAGGACTTTCATTTGGTCTCATATTTTTTTATTGAATATTTTTTCCTCAATCAAGTTTTGAAGTCAAACCAATTGCAATTCAGACATAGGCGGACTGTATACAACATAAATTTTTTTGTATGTATCGAAATTTAATTTTTTTTTTTAATGGATCAAGGACATCAATACCCATCATGAACATATTTAAAAAAAAATTATTTTGATAATCTGCTATGTTTTCACATGTCCAAAACAAAGAGCTTGATTTTGGGTGAAAAACCTATGTTTAATAAAACTAAAAAAAAAAATATTAAAATTATATTCTTTGGATAGCTCGTTCCAAGGACTACCTCATTCTAGTTGTGTTTATTAATATTCCTTCATTTTCATTCTCAACCTGAGCTCCGAAGTGCCAAAATTTAGGTTTTTTTTGTGTCTCAGATGGGGTATGAGGGATAAGGGGGTTTCGTACGAATCCATAGGGGTTCGAGCAAACCTCTAGGGGTTCACTCAAACCAGGGTTCGAGTGAACCATGGTTTGAGTGAAATCATTATAATACAGAACCAAAAAATCTACTATTTTTCCAAACATGGGGCATATGTGGGTAAGCATGATTTGAATGGAGATTGCAATAGCAGGTTTGTTTATACAATGGGGATGCAAGGTGTAATGCACCAGGCCTTGGGAATTGTTGTGTACAAGGGGAGAATGATAATGGTGTGCAAATTTGAACCAATGTATTTCCCACCATATACACATGCTTTGATTTTTTATGAGTTTGATGAGCTTGCCTTGCAGTGGAGATGCAAATATGAAACTGTTATATCGGCGCATTATTTGCCTCCTGGAGTAGTTTGTGTGGGAGGGGATCGTATTTGGCTTATTCTGAAAAAAGACAACCATCTCAGCCATATAATTTCTGTAGATATCGATAATGGGGATGTGAATGTATGGCCAAAAGTTTACCCGTTTATGTTCAATGTGAGGAACTGTCTATCAATGCCTCTAAGCTTTTGCCCATGCTCTTAGATCTCATTCTTCTTGGCTTTTAGGTCATCCTTTGCCATATTTAGTTATCTATGGGAACCTGTATTATTTTGTTTTATTTGTTTTCTAACCCAATGAAATTGTGCTATGTTCCATCAACAAAGGGTCCTAAAAGAGTTTTAGGATTCAAAATATTAGTCTGTGGCTTTAAAACTTGCTGTATTAGTTTAGATTGTAATAGAATTTGGCTGTATTAATCCAAATGGCTGTATTAGTTCAGATTGTAATAGAATTTGGCTGTACTAATCTAGATTGTAATAGAATTTATCAAGCTATTGGAAATAAAAGATATAAATATATTTTTTTTTCTTTTATTACAATATAAAAAATGTTATTTTTTCAATTCTCTATGTTTTCTAATCTTAATTATAATATTAGAGAAGGTTAAAAAGAATGTGAAAAAGTGAAGAGGTTTCATTGATTGTATAAAAAGATGAAGAGGTTTTATTGTTTGTATAAAAAAGTGAATAGATTTTATTATTTGTATAGCTGTTAAAAAATTGGTAGTTTTTCAAATGGAATTAACATCAATTTATGTTATAATTCATGCTATAATGGTTAAGTAGGCTGGTTACAAATTAGTAAAACATTAAGACAAAAATTAATTTTAAAAAATTATGAAATTGTTTGAAGACAATAAATAGTTTAATTTTTCTTTATTCAATATTCTACTGACCATTGTGCTAATCCCCATCACTTTAGAGATTTTAATTATTTTTCAAATCTTACCAATTAAGTATGATAAATAATCTTAGACATAGACAATTGTTTTAGAATTTAGAAAAGATGACGAAAGACTTGTATTAAATTTATATATTTCATAAATTTTATTTTATGATGTTTCGTGAAATTTAGATACAAACTATGAACAAAAATAATATTTTGATACGAATATATATCACATCATGTTGAACTTATTTTTCTAACACTAATATTATCCACACATTTTTTCACACTTTAACCCTTAGCTTATTCATTATTACCATTATCCCATTTTTCATAAATTCCTCAAGAAATAGTTGTGGAAAACAAAAAAGAAAAATGTGGGAGAATATGTGTATAGTTGTATGATAAGTGATATTTGAAAAATTTAAATGAAGTCTTGAGCCATGTTTGTATGATATTTGATATTTGAGTAATTTGGAAAAGCGATGCGCATAGATTTATATGTTTATTTAAATGTGAGAAACTGTCTATCACTTTTTAATATTTTTCAAATCTCACAAATTTATATCTTCAATAGATTCTCACAAATTTATATCTTCAATAGATGCAATTCATATAAAGAGCTTAAAAAGAAGAGGTGATTTTGTTGCAAATCATTCATTTCAAATTTATAAATTCAGGGATTTTAATTTTGTGGTTCTCTGTAAAACAAAATGAGTGTGTTATCAAATAGAGGGGTAAAAATTCTAGTGAGAGAAGGTATGTAGTTCAAAATTTATTTGAGAATATTTTATAATTGTAATGGTGCAGAATTTTTTTGAGAATTTTATTCATTACAATGGTAAATTTTTTATGTGTATTCTATATTTCATTTAATTGTATATTTACTTTTAAAAAATATATGCTACAAGTACATATTATTAAATGGTGTAAATTGATTTATTTTTTTAAAAATAGCATATCTCTATCTATGTTTTTCTACACTTAACTTTTACTTTATCTCCATATACAAATATCTCCACATTTAAAATATGGTATATCCATATAGTCATCATCCTATCTTTATATGCTCATACTCATATATTTTCCTTATCATTGCAATTATCAAATCTACTTATACATCTACTTAGTTATAGTATTTATTTACTCATATCAAAATATTTGACTATCTACTGCCAAGCCCACAACTAAATGGTCTTTTATGTATTCATCTTATTGTTGCACTTATCAAATTATAGTGTTTGTAGTGTAAAAAAATGTCCTTTGTTACATTTTCAAACTTGTTTAGGCCCTTGTGAACTAAATAAACCTAATTGTACCTTATTTAGGGTGTTGTAAAGTATTTTCTTTACTTTCACACTAATCTAGGGTTTTCACCAATTAATTAGGTTTCTTTATGCCTTATTTGGCCTTATTTTACATCCACAAGCCTTAATTAATGCATCTTTTTGAGGATAATTATGACACATATGTAATGACCAATCAAAAATTAATGTTTTTTGATATCTAAAGAAGTGGGAGGAGGAGCTTAAGAATATCAAGAGAAATAATGGAAGTCCTATAGAAAAGGGAGAAGGTGAGGGATGCCAAAATTTTATGCCTATCCCAATAGGCGCTGGCAGAAAAGGCCAAACTTCAGGAGGAGATCACAAAGTTTCAGTCCCAGGATCCCAACCTAGTTACTGAACTACGACAGAAAAACCAAGAGCTCCAGGGCCGATTGATTTAGGCAGACCTAGAAATACAGTAGAAAGATGATGAGATTTAGGGCAAGCAAGCTCAATTCAAAAAAGAATTCCAAAAGCTAAATCTCTCTCTAGAAAAAGAGTCCACAACTTGAGGCCAGATTGAAGATTCCTTACAAGGAAAGGATGTCGAGTTGAAAACTCTAGAGGAACAAATCTCCGCAACAAGAAAAAGGATTGAGGAGTTGATGCAAGTTGTTGGGTCGAAGGAGGTAGATATTGGTATTTTGAAAGAACCTCCTCAACCGTTTGTTCCTCAGTTAGATCTCCTTTTGGTGGACTAGTAGCTATATATCTCCTACTGGGACAAAGTAAAGGCATCTTGTTTGACCCTTCAATCGACACTGCAATTCATGGCTAATGTTGTAGGTTTATTCAAGAAGATGCGTAGAACAATGGAGCAAGTTCCCCAGTTCATTGTAGAAAGGGTGCCCAAAGCAGAGAGGTTACTCAATAAGATGTACATAGTAGCGGAAATAGACTTAGTCTCCGCATGGATTGAAGATCGGAATTCAAATTCCAAGAAAGCGATGGAATTCATCTGTTGTCATGCGGCTATCACCCAGTCTAGCAATTTCCAAGAAACACTGAACTGAACTATGAACAAAGTGTAGATGCAATTTTCCCAGTTGACTCAAATGGGCCTCCCCTCACTCGTTCTCTTCGACGACTTAGTGGCCACGGTGAAACACATTCCAGTAAGGTTCAAGGAGAAAAAACAAGACACATCTTCCTTTCAAAGTTTTAGTCAACCTTCTATGGTGGTAGACATAGAAGGTGCCACCTGTCAAATAAGGTGTCTCTTTTTTCAACTCGAGTCCGAGACGGGGATCTCAATGGAGACTCCCTTCAAAGAATCTATCGATCTACATAAGGCATATGAGAATGTGTGCACCGCATCAATTCCTTCGGAGGCTGATTGGCTGCCTCTACAAATCATACTCTCAAAGCTCCAAGTCTGTTTCCCTAATGGATAAAGCTTTGGTCTGCAAACCAAATTTTTTTGGTTCCCATTCCACAGGTGAAAGGCTCCTGGTAGTTGCCAAAAGTTGTGGATTGAAAAATCCTTAGAGCTCCCTTTGGGTTAATATTGACTATTTTGCATAGCCCTAGTTCGTGCCTTGTATGTTTGAGTAGCTCAAGTCCCCTTTTCTGTCACCCTTGTGCACTTGCTTCACACTCCCACCACACACTCATTGAATGGGATTCTTCCCTTGCTTCTCTCTCAACCTCCATCTATTCACCACATGTCAGAAGCACAAGCTTTGGGATCCATCTCTCCTTTGCTTCTCCTCCAATCACCACCAGTGTGCTATGTCGCATCATTCTGCAAGCAACTTTTTGGTGGTCGCCACAACCAGTGTTCAAATGTAGACCTCTTCATGTGTCAACTTCGAGGGGATTTTAATTGAAGTGTTGGAACAAGTGAGTGAGAAGCTCAATCTCTTTGTCACATGTCACCCAGAGAGGTTCCCTGATTCTTCCTTGGGACCACAACCATCATTTACTAGGAGGCAAATCTTGTTCAAAGGATACTACATGTGATGAATGAAATCTTTCTATTGCAATGACCTTGGGGAATCATGGAGACAAGTATTATTACTCATATCTGGGAATCTTTTCAGTTACTGGTTTGATGGTGGTGGGTGGTCTATATACACTCCTCTTGCTCTCTAAGGAAGGGTTCAAAAATTATAGAAAAGAGAGTGAAAATCTCTAAGCCTTTGTAGTGTTTTTCAATTATTGTATTGAGATTTATAGACTATTTCCATTTTTCAACCTCTTTGTTTCTTATTTGATATAAGACATAATACTTTTCTACTTGTTGTATTAAGTAGTTTATTTGCAACTTTTATGAATTTAATAAAAATTTACTGTTTGGATCATGTCTCAAACTCTTCTTGATTAGTAGATGTATGTGGAAGTTATAATATGTAATTTGATTAACTTCTTAGGATTTTCATCTTTATTTTTCTATTATTCTTGAAACATAACAGATTGCTAAATGAGCCCTCAAACCATATCCAAAAAGAAGGTTTTCCATGCCTAAACATTTAAATCTTGATGCATTGCCTTAGATTAAGTTTTATTTTATATTTACTTCATTTTACCTTTCCAAACCCCCAATTATAGGAAGCGTTGGCTTCTTTAAAAATCCTGGAGGTTTGTCAGTTTAGCACAATTGGTCCCCTCATTAACTGATTTTCTCATAAGGTTGTTTTCATAGAAATTTTAGGCATCAATAGGTACAAACGAGGGCTTTTCTTCATAATAATTATTCATTTGTGCAAGGTTTTCTCTCAATTTATCTTTGTAAAATATATCATTCCTAAGTTGAGTTTCCTTATCCTTAATCTTCTTGAGATTTATCTCTTCTAGCCTATTTATTTCATCCTAAATTGATTGGAATTCTTGTGACAACTCATTCTCATCTAGTAAATCATTCGCAGTGTCTAAGGTATCAACGTAAATTTCAATATCTTCAAGAAAAATTGTGGTAATTGGGTTAATAGTAGGGACAAAGTTGCTTAATTCCTTTTCAAGAGGGCTATTGCCTAATAATTCATACTATGAGGAAGTAGAAGTACTTTCTAGAGGATTTAGGCTATGAGTAGCTCAAGCATCAAAATTATCTTACAAGGTTTTCTCTCTTAGCCCTTTTTTCTTAACAAAGCTATCAAGGTGGGTTTGATCCTCATTCATAGTAGACTTAATAGCTACATTATCTTCATTGTTGGGAGTCATTATGAATTCAAGATCAATAAATCTCAAATTCTTATTGCTACTATCATGAGAACACCTAGATCCATGAGGAGGAGGAGGAACAAAATTACTTTTAATTTTCTTCTTCCATTACTACTAAGGATTGTGTGGTAATTCTCCCTCCAACTTTTGTTTAAATTTTTTGTTGAGCGGAGATCTCGTTCCTCTCATGGCTTCTACAAATTTATTGAGATTATTTTCTTCTTTCTTCTTCTTAATTATTTTGCACCAACAAAGGAGACTTAGATTCACCACCCAATTATGAGAATTCAAGCTATTTAAAATAATTCTCATAGAAGAATGTAAATGGGAAGCAATTTGAAAAATCCTAACATAGAGTAATAGACGATTGACATGAATATACAATTTCAACCAGAAACACTTAAGACAACAATTAAAAATTATTTTGACTCTATACTAAATGATCTACAAAAAATTTTCAAGGTATCCCTAGTAGAGTTTCCAATCTATTGGCGATTTTTAATTTGGTTTCCAATCACTCAAGATAATTAGCAATTAGGAATGGCTATTCTATAGATTATCTATCAGATTATCTTGGGAATTACAACCCTCCGACACCACTCTTGGTACTCATCTCCATTAATATTTAAGGGTGATTAAAATAGATATTGGTTATAAAAAATAGTATTTATTGTATCGCCAAAAAGTGTAGACTTTGAAACTTTTCGCTCATTTGGACCTTTTCCTATGGATTTTGGAACTTTTTAGCCTCTTCTTACCCCTTTCTAAGTCTTGTGTCGAAGTTTTGTAAGGTGTTTCATAACCTTCTCACACTTTCCTAGGATTTTCATCACTAAATCAACTCTTTACTATGCCAAAATGACCCCTTAATACACATACAAGTTCTATCTTAGTGAGTTTTCATGAGACAATCCCGAAAAATATAAATAACCACACTTTAATTATCGACAATCGATGAAAATTTCCAAGGTGGAATGTGTCGCCACCTTGGGTGACCTAGTCCCATGTGGCATAAAATTGAAAATTAACTTAAATTTGTTTTGGGATATTGTCTCTAAAACCCTAAGGTTGGACTTTATGGTGTTATTTGAAGAAAAATAGGGCATAACTTGTATAAATAAGCCTCAAAACCGTAATTTCTCATTGGAGACCCTCATTCTTCTCAACTCACACTCTTCTCACCTCTCATCTCTCCTTCTTCTCAAGAAAGCTAGGGTTTCATATTCTAGGTCAACAAGACATCTTTGCTGAAGCATCCAAGGGTTGAATCCTCCATTGCTGCAACTCAATATAAACCATCATGGAAAGGTAATTAAGTACATTGCTTCAAATTTCATGATTTCCTATTTAATTTATTCATTTGATTTAATTATCTACAAAGGGGTTTGACCAAGGTGAACCCTTACACTCTAACAATCAACATTTCTTCTTCCTTCTTTGTGTGTTTGCAAATTTGAGTATTTTGAAGGTTTGGAGATCCTTCAAGGATGGATTGAAGACTTGTTAGGGCATCTCCTTATCAACTAGGGAAAAACATCCGCAAAAGGACACCTACAGATCAAATTTTGCATTTTCAGGACCAGACACTTGGAGGAGTAGAAAACATAGACCAAGGGCTTCAGACTCCATCTTTTGACTTACATAAGTCCAAAAGAGGACTAGGTCACCACTTTGGGTGACCTAGTCCCATCGAAGTTGTTTATTAGAGATTTTGGTAGATCTGGATACCCTTTTGGTTAAATGGGCTCCAGAGCAGTTTTCAAAAATTTACTGAAAAATAGACTAGGTCGTCCAACTTGGCACAAGTGTCCCTTTCAGATTTGACATCAAATTCAACAGCATTTCCAAATCCTACAAGTTTCCAGGTGCACACCCCTTTCATTTCCATTCATTGTTGTAATAGTTTGTTCATATTTCTTATGTTATCTTGTGCATACTTGAATATCTCAATGTGTATTCAAACATAGTTGCATTTCAAAGATTTTACATTATTAGTTAGTTTATATTTTTCATTTCCAGCATTTAGGGCATTCCACACACATCACTTTAAGCCCCTAACCCTCTTTGAATGAACACCAAAAATTATATCACTAAGGTGAAAGAGTGTCATTCCTAAACCAATAGTGCTTAGGCGGAAAACCCTAGGAGCGTAGTAAAGGGAATCCTCTTTCCCTTTCTTTAATATCTTATTGGCCATTCATTTATATTTATTATTTTAGATAGAAAATCAAAATGAAGTTTTTATAATAAATGTTTTTTTTTTTTTGGTAAGTTAATAGCTGGTTAGACCAACACCATATATTATCAAGAAAAAAATAACTGAGTACTGATGGCCTTTCAACTCAAGTTCGAAGTTCAAGATGCCATATTGATCCAACAACAAGCAAAAAATTACTACTTACTACTCAAAAAATAGTCCCACCCGCCTATCTGTATTTACCCTACTACCGGATATGACTAAGTAAGAGTAACTATTTTGCTAACTAGCAATACCACAGTGGTAGCGGTGAAAATGGAGCTTGAATCCTCGACGTGAACCCCTTCCTGCTCTTCCTTCCGCATCTATTTTGTGTGTGCAAGACGGGCCTTCATTGGGAATTCCATCCTCTTCCAGCTAGTCTTCTCCTCATCGTCATTGTCAACTTCAAACCCTTCAGGAGCCATAAAGTTTCCCAGGTCCTCCTTTGTCATGAGCACCGGGTTGTTTGCTATGTCTTCCACATCCCATCCATCCTCTTCCATCCAGTCTTCTCCTCATCGTCATTGTCCACTTCAAACCCTTCAGGAGCCATAAAGCTTCCCAGGTCCTCCTTTGTCATGAGTGGAAGGAGGCATAGGCATGTGCAAAAGGAAATGTTTTATATAAGTTTGATTTTGTAGATTCCTTGACATAGTTTGTATGATTTATGAATTATGATACTATTATTGAAATTTAAATACCTCTTCAATTATAACAAGTAAATTTTATCCAAAGAAAAATATCTTAAAATTGTTAAAACAATACAAATTCAATATAAATATCTCAAAATTATTATTTTAATTGTATAAAATAAATAATTTATTGCATATATTAAATATTTAATTAACAAAATTCAATTTTATTTACTATTTCTCTAAAATCCATCATTCATAATTAATTGATAATTTAATTGGTGGATTCTATTCTTTTGAAAAAAAATAATTTTTTTTTAAAATTTTGTTGATCGTTATTTAGTTGAGTATACCTTAGAAGTTAATTCATGACCATATGAAGAATTCAACACTAAGTTTCTCAATATAATAAGAATGCATACAATACACTCTAATTTCATTTTTTTGTGTATATTTAAATTTAACATTACTATTTACAATATTTCTAAACTCAATAAGATTTGAATATATTTTTATATTATTAAAACTTATAAATATTCAAAATTTAATAAAATAAACTCTTACATTCAAAATATCTCTCTATCTCTATATATAATACTAAATGATAAATATACTACCATAGACTATATTTTAGTTTATGCCAAAAGAACTCACTTAAACGAAACCTCTTCCCCATAAAGTACACTTCTTAGCTATGGACAATGCATATTAAAGTTTCCATTTAATTCCACAATAAATATCGAGTGCTTCTATTTACTTCCACATTAAAGCTCTATATACTATTCTAGGCCAAATTTTAGGAGAAAGGCAACTTTTGATTGAAACTAATGAATGGCTCCAAAAAAAAGTGACATCAATGCAAGGTTTCAAAATTTCTTTGGTTGGTCCATACTTTCTATTAATAGCTAGAGATGGTCTTTCAATTGAACCAGGGGCATCAAATCCAATATAAATTTATCCTCATCATCATATTTATAGCCATCATATTCATCTTCAACCTCAACTCAATGAATGGTCTTTTGAGAAAAATCTAAAATCTTTTATCCCACTCTTTGTCCCCGTCTCCATCAATAGCTAAGAGTGCTTATAATATATTTGGCTCTAGGATAATCCATGGCCAACAATTCAGCAAGGAAATTTCACCACCAACAATTCACCATGGGAAAATTCACCACCATGACAAATTTACCCCAAGTAAAATTCACCACGGGTGAATTTGCCATGGCGGTGAATTTTGCGGCTGTCAATTGTTGGTGGTAAATTTTCCATTGGTGATTTGCTCACATGATTTTCCATATGCCAATATATTTAATTTAATTTATAGATTAAAAAATATATTTGTTATTAAAAGTTTAATAGTTCAATAGATATCAAAAATGACAACTCTATAATAAATATTTTATTTAAGTTTATTTTTTAAATATTTTGACATAGTTTGTATGATTTATGATAAAAATATTCAAAATTAAAATACATCTTCAATAATAATAAAGAAAATTTAATCTAAAGAAAAATAACTTTAAATAAAACTTAAAATAATATTAACAATATTTATAAATATTCTATTGAAATACACTATGTTGTGTAGATTACTTTAATTGAATAGAGCTCAAAAATCAATACAAGCAAATATTTTGAGTATCTCAAGACTTAAACAGTACTACTAATGTATCAAATTTCACTATAATCTTTCAAAGTTGATTTAACACATGATCATGAGAGAAGTATAGGGGTACAAACATTCCATCAAATTACATTATATTCTTTCCATTTCATTAATCTCAAGACTTAACACTACTGCTAATGTATTGAATTTTACTATAGTCTTTCAAATTTGATTTAACACGTGACAAAGAGAGAAGTATAGGGGTACAAACGTTCCATCAAATTACATCATATTCTTTTCATTTGATTAATTAAATAGAGCTCAAAAATTCACACTAGAGTTTAACGATTAATAATTGAATGGAATTCAAAATTTAATGCGTGACTATAAGAGAAGTATAAGGGTACAAACATTCCATCAAACTACATTATATTCTTTAAATAATTGAATAGAGCTCAAAATTTAATAAATGAGATCACATGAGGAGTTTAATGTACGATTAATGTACTTTACGTTATAACTATTGTGTTGAGGTACACTCAGTATAAAATAAGTTCATCAATAATTCTAAAATCAAGAAGTTTTTGAGTATATAAAAATTAAAAAATGTATATTATAAAACCATAAATATTAAGATTGTTACACTACAAGTGAGAATAAGATCAATATATTATTACACATTTTTTTATTACTCAAATCTTAACTTTGTAAATATGAAACACATCATATTTGATAAGAAAATATATTTATATAAATTTTTTACTATAATCATATCTAAAAAAATATATGTTAATATAATCAATATAATCTATAAATTATATAAATTTATTTTTTTAATTTTAATAATTAAAAAATAATTCAATCAATGAATAATGTTCAAATTTTAGTAACCAAATTTATAAAAAATATATTTACATATTTAAAATATCCAAATATTTAATATAAATTAACTATCATATTTAAAAATATAAAAAATAAATTCAATACTAAATTTAATATACATAATATATTTACATACAATGTACTACCTAAATTTTTCCCTATGAAACCCACTTCTAATCTCGAATAACTACATTTTAACTTGAAAAAGAAGCTTCCTGAAACACAGTGTAGCATGTAATGCCCCGCCAAGTAACCTTAACTGAAGTTGCAATTAACATCATAAGCGAACCAATTTTTTTTTTATAAAGTGCATTTAACATACACATTTACTTACTAGTTAACAACAACCTCTAAGGCTACAAGGTTAGGATTACTTAAACCCACACATACATATTACATATAACCATAGCCTTATGAAGTTTATGAAGTAACCATCATACATCATAAGAATACCACATAACATAATAAGATAATCAATCAAGATACAATCTCATAAACATTAACTTAATCCAATAGTTACATCACTCATTTCCAGAATGAGGCAATAGTGCTCAAGATTACAATTACAAACTTCCACCTCATACACATAAAAGGGATAAAATAACTTATACAAGTTAAAATATTACAATGTAAGTAATTACAACAAGAACCGCGAGCTGTCCATCTGGATGTCTCGCCATCAAGTACTAAAGATCGATGGGGACCCAACGGTTTTGGTGCATGTTCCACCCTACCAATGTGGTACCCGAAGGCCCACCCCCCATGCTAGGAGATAGTAACAAAGTAACATGGACAAAGATTCTACTACCTCTAACCAAAGGCAAACTCAAACTGACTCATATTGTTATAACCAACCAAATGAATTAACAAGTACAACTCATTCACCATACAAGTACGAATCAAGTACAACTCAAGTACAATACAAGTACCAATCAAATACAATACAAGTACAATACAAGTACAACTCCAACATCACTGACATAGGTCACATTGCTTCCACACATAAAGTAGATCAAGTATGTTCAAATAACCATACACATAAAATAATTAACAACCGTTGTCATAGATAGAGTGTCATCGCAAGGTTTGTCATGAGATCTCCTCTGGGCATTCTTCATAGGCTCCGGCACAAGTAATCCTGGTGGCCTCAACCGAATCCCGGCACTCATACTCACTCATGCGGAATCAACTACCTCTCGCAAGAACTAGATAGTTGATCTTGCCATTCCAAGCCTTCTCACTCATCCCAAGTCTAAACAAGCCCTTGTGTCTATGAGTGAGGATTAAATTATCTTGATTAGTGAGAAGTTAGTCCTAATCTTCTAAGTACATTATTTTAATTATCACTTGTTTAAATCACTCCTGAAGGTTATCCAGTTTACCTCTTTGGGCTCTGGTGCCTAACAGAAGCCACTCTTCTAATCGACAACACACTCACAACCAATCACCAAGGGAAACACAAGTGCATACAAACTAGGCATCATAACCACTCCAACACAAGGAGGATATAAATAATAGAAACTCACTCCAAACATCTTGGAGGCAATAATCACATAGTCCACTCCTTTCAAGAAGACACGGATCCCATAATCCGCTCCTAAACCAAGGAGGTGCAAACACCCCCGTTCATGAAAACTGGGTAAAACTGAAAAGACGCCATGCACTACCCAAGGGAAAACAACTGGATGGCATAAAGATTCAACAACCCTTATCCTCTAAGTTCTTCTGGAAGACTTATGACTTAGGACTAACACTAAATCCCAAAACCCACAATGCAACTTGATGACATAGCAACAAAAGCATTCAAGTCATCAATCAAATCTAATATTTGGATTTCCTAAATCCATACTCATTCAATAGGTAATGTTGACAAAGTCAAAGACATGATAAGTAGATCATCTAAAATAATCATAACCCCTATTTCCCTTTTCATTATTGGAAATCTAAAACAATTAAACTCACTTCCCTTTACTGAATACAAAGAATTAAATCTTTTAAGATATTCATGAGGAACATACTACTTTTGGATATACTAAATCCATACCTCTTTCATAATCCAATCACAATGATTCAATTAATCTAAATAAAAATTAATAAATAACATAATTGATTGCCTCATCAATAAAACAACTTCTTAATTTACTTTTAAATCGACACAAATCCATGCAAGTAAACTCTTTCCATTTCCTAACCAAATCTTACATCTCATTCAATTTTCTATTTAACACATTCAATCACTTTAATATAATAACATATTGTTTCTCTATCCATTTTCCATATACACTAATCAATCCAATTTTAAATCTCTATTCAATAATATATTGCATTCTTTAAATCAAATATTTAACTCTTTTAATTAAACTTTAACAAGCCATTTTAAAATAACAATAATTTCCCATATGTTTATAATTTTAATTCCACTAATCTAATATACAAATTTTATTTAAAATAATATAAATAAATATAATACTTTAGTATTATAAATTATAATATAAAATATTATTAAATAATATTTTAATATTATTATAACAATACATAAAATATTAATATTTATAAATATCAATTTATTATTATTTTATTTTCAGAGCAGTCATGGGAAAATAATTTAACAACAGTCTCATGTTTCAAGCATAACTCAAAAACTACGATCTGGGTATTTACGATTTTTGGACAAGAGTAAGAACATTTCAAAATGCAAAAACCCTTTAAATTTCCTGAAAACCTAGTTTGTGAAAGTGAAGTTATAGGCGACACAATTAGACCAATTTACCATGAAAAATATGACTATACTGCAGATTTTAAAATCCGATTTTTAATAATAAACAAAGGGTTTTATTTTCTAAAATCATTCTAAATGCATTGTTCAATCTCTATGTTTGATTTCAATAACAACAACATCTATTTCCCCAAATAATTTAAATTCAACTAAGGTTTTCACAATTTTCACTCAAGAATTTTCACAAGCAAAGACTGTAAATTTGTTTAATTCTTTTCTTCTAACATCAAATTTATTTTCTAAAACAGATTTCACAAACAAATCTTTAATCATTTCTATTTTAAAGAAAAACAATCAAGAACAATAAAACACAAAGAGGAAAACCTGGTACAAGAAGCTACAGGAAGAGATGAATTTTTGATGCAAGCCTCCTCCAAAGATTTCCTGAATTTTCTTCAATCCTCCAATGAATCCAATCCAAAATCCAACAAATGCAAACAATCTTTCCTTCAATCAATTCTACAATCAAACTTTCTTCAAACCCTTGTGCAAATTTTCCAAAATTTCTTCCCTGCTGTAAAAATGTATTTTTCTAAAAACTTTCTCTGCCCTAAAATTAAAACATGTATTCTTTATAAATCAGAAATACCTAATACAACCTTAATTCACATTACATGCAAATTAGATATTTCAATTTCAATTTCAATTTCAATATTTACAACCCTAATTCACATTACATGCAAATTAGATATTTCAATTTCAATTTTCAGTTTAAAATACAATTTCAAATAATAAATTAATTTCCAAAGTTGCAACCAATTTTCCAAATAAACATTTAATTACAATTTCTAATTTAATTCCCACACGTTGGAATTAAATTCCAAAATTAATTCTAATTCTTTTATTTCCTTTCATTCTTTTGCATCACGTTTAATTAATTAATTTAATTATTTAATAACTAAATTCAACCCATTGGATCAAATTTAATTAATTAAATAAACTAAATATAATTAATTAATTTAAGTATAAACTTTTATCCACATTGCATTATTTAAATTAAATAACCATCAACATGATTTAAATGCAATTATTCTAAATATCTATTTCCAAATCAATAATGCTTCAGAATTAAATAACATCAAAGCAAGACAGACAATGACTCGACACACACAACTGATGACACACTAAGGCTAGGGTATAGACTTGACACATGTTACCTAGCTATTATCTCCCATTCAACTTAACCGTTGGATCGACACGCTCAAACCTGTGAAACCAGGTGGAGTCGATGTCATGTACCTGCAATCCTGCAACCAAGTAAACAACATCATACAATATATCTAGCATATAATACACACCGTGAAGAAGGAATTACGGATTTGCAGGGCGCTCACAAACGAGTGATGCAAAATCATCCTCTTCACCAATACACTCATCGAAACTGACACTTCCATCATAATTCCAATAATATCATAATAACATCTCATGTTAACTCTACAACATCATTAATCTATAATACATGTGAAACAATAATCAGATAACTACATCCCACAATAATGTTGTCGCTCAATAGTAGCAATCAAAAAATTATAACAAAATGTATCTAGTATCAAAGTAATTGTAACCAAACATAGCATAAAGCAACTTGAACAAGAATCAAAACGGAGGGGTATTACATAGCGATAGCCGACAATGGAACACTAAATGATCGGAACTATGCGTGACTATAAGAGAAGTATAAGGGTACAAAAATTCCATGGAATTACATTATATTCTTTCAATAATTGAATAGAGCTCAAAAATTAATAAATGAGATCACACGAGGAGTTTAATGTACGATTACTATTGTGTTGAGCTACAATAAATTCTAAAATTTTGACTTAATTGAGTAGAGTTCATGAGTTAATACATGAGAGTATAAAATAAGTTCATCAATAATTCCAAACTCAAGAATTTTTGAGTATATGAAAATTAAAAAATGTATATTAAAAAAGTATAAAATATTAATATTGTTACACTACAAGTGAAAATAAGATCGGTATATTATTATGTATTTGTTTATTACTCAAATTTTAACTCTGTAAAGATGAAACACATCATATTTGATAAGAAAAAATATTTATATAAATTATTTACTATAACCATATCTAAAAAATTATATATTAATACTTATAATCAATATAATCTATAAATATAAATTATTGTTTTTTTATTTGAATAATTAAAAAATAATTCAGTTAATGAATAATGTTCAAATTTTAATAATCAAATTTATGAAAAATATATTTAAAATATACAAATATTTAATATAAATTAACTATCATATTTAAATCTAAATATGAAATATATAAAATAAATTAAATAATAAGTTTAATATGCATAGGGGAGAAGACCTAGTATCCACCAGGGCTAAGTTCGTGCAACCATAGAGTCTAAACCATGCGTCGAATCAAAAAAAAAATTTATGGGTTATTTTCGCCCATGAGTTAAGAGGGGAAATTCGGTAGAGTGCGGGAGCATTGGATATGCACGCGGAGGTCAAAAAAACACCTTTTAGAGGTGTCATCCGGTTGCCGCCACCTAATGTCCCAGTATCCGCCCACTCTAATTTCCATCAATTAGGCATGTTTATGCCTTAAATCCACTCTAAAACATGCACTTTAACACTTAATGAGCATCCATTAGTGTTTTTGTAATTATAATGAGTAGCAATTGGTGTTTTTGTAATTATTTATTCAATCAAATAAAGTTTTTTAATGGATCAAAGTGAATTTTTTTTTGGAGGTTAAGTGAGCATGGAGGTGGCGGTTATTGAATGGGGAATGGTAACTCGGTCTTCTCCCCTAGTAGAGATTAAATATTAAATTTAATATATATAATAGAAATTAAATAATAAATTTAGTACATACACTTACTACCTAAATTTTTCCCCATAAAACCTACTTCTAATTATTCAATGGGGGACGGTAACTGGGTCTTCTCCCCTAGTAGAGATTAAATATTAAATTTAATATATATAATAGAATTTAAATAATTAATTTATAACATACACTTACTACCTAATTTTTTCCCCATAAAACCCACTTCTAATCTCGTATAACTACATTTTAACTTGAAAAAGTAGCTTCCCAAAACACAGTGTAGCGATAACCGACAATGGAACACTAAATGATCAGAACTATGCGTGAAGATAGCTGCTTACTCATCTGATCATACTTTATAGATTGTCTAGAACCAAATTCTCATGAGAAAGTCAAAATTTTAAATCTATTCAACCACAGGGATTTGTTAGAGGCACCCCACAGAGACACGATGGCTTCCAAGTAAAAATATCACAATTCCAAATTCATCCATGGTATTAAGAGAATGAGAACCAGTTGGAATAGGATTACGAGTGAAGAAAAAGAAGGGAAATTTAAGCAGCCTTTCAGACTTGGATTTCAGCGGAGAAGAAAATTGAGAGTTCATGCAGAGAGGATGGCTCAAACAAAGAAGTAAATGGCATGGAAGAATCAATGGTCATACATCATATTCCAGAGGACATCCTGAACATAATATTTTGTAAACTTCCTATTCATATTCTGTTTCAATTTCAAATCATTTGTTCTTCATGGCAGGCTATTATTTCTAGATCTACTCATTTTCACAATCTATGGGAACAAAGTAACATGCAAATGTGGCTAGATCATTATGATGCAACAAGTGAGTCTTCTACTGGTTTTGTACTCTTTGATGTCAATAGAAGGCTAAGGTTCAAGAAGATATTTAGTGATGAGTGGAGATGCAATTACTCATAATTTTTTTTAAGAGCATCTTGCTTTATAGCTCTAAGAGAAACGGAAACTTTCGATTGATCAATCCATTGACAATGCAATCCCATAGACTTGAAGATGTAAGGGTGACTAGAATAAGTAGGATTTCATTCTACATGAAAAGATATCATGATGATGTGGTTGTGCACTTTAAGTTTGATTCAAAGGAAAAGATTTGTCAGGTTAATTGTTATAATTGGATGTCTGTATCTTTTAAGAAGAATTTTTTTTTTGGCTTTGATCTATGGATTTGCATTAGAAAATTATATTGCAGTTATTGATTATTAATCTCATATCTATAAAGATCATTTGATTGCTGAAAATTAATTCAGAGAAAATACTGAAAAATAATACAACTGCAACTTCACAAATAAAACTCATAGGAATAGAGAAGAAAACATGCAAAATAATAAACACAATATTTTTGGACAAATTGTTCCTGAAAAAACCCTGGAGGGAAAACAAATACTGCAGATGAGGAATTATATTAATCTTCAGCAAATCAAGAGATACATAAACTGCTTGCCTCGTACTGACAAAGCCTCGACAATATTCTTCTCCAAAAATTCTTCCCTCAATTTTTCCTGCTGAAATTCCACTGTTTCTGCCTCCAACGCTATCAGTGCTATGCCCTTGCTATCACTGCAAGACTATTTT
Source organism: Sequoiadendron giganteum (assembly GCA_007115665.2). NCBI lineage: Eukaryota > Viridiplantae > Streptophyta > Pinopsida > Cupressales > Cupressaceae > Sequoiadendron > Sequoiadendron giganteum. The sequence goes on along the minus strand of CM021102.1, from coordinate 760,727,245 downwards.
CTCTGACTGCAAATTTATTTGCTATCAATGCAAATATTTCTCAAGTTTGTGTTCTCTAAATTCCCATTGACCCCCTTTTAAACTATTCTCATTGGAAAACCAATGGCCATGATTTAATCTCAATCAATGGCTAAGATTAATTAGACTCTAACAAACCCTTACTAACTGGTTTCTAAAAGTCTCTAGAGGAATCAATTAATTAAATAATTAACTAGACCTAACTAACTTCTTTCTAGAAGTCTCAAGAATTAAATAATAATTCTTGAAATTGGAGAAAATAGCTATCTGAGCTACAATAAATTAAACTCCCTCTTAGCGAGGAAGGTGTTCTGCATAACACCCAACATATCTTTGAAGAAGATGAATTTCACCTTCCCCAATGCCTTTGTCAAAATGTCTGCTACCTGCTGATCTATATGTATATATTGTAGCTAAATAATCCCTCACTTTACACAATCCCTGATTAAATCATACTTGATGTCTATATGCTTAGACCTATCATGAAACATCGGACTCTCAGACAACCTTATGCAACTCTGATTGTCACAATGTATAACCGTAGTATCAACCCTCTGACCTAACAAGGCTACCAACAACTTCGGAAGCCATATCGCCCCACATGTCGCCATGCTAGCTGCTATGTATTCTGCCTCTAAAGAACTCAGAGCCATGGAATTTTGCTTCCTATTATGCCAAGAGACAACTCTTGATCCGAAGCTAAAGCAACACCCTGAAGTGCTTTTCCTGTATGTTGTATTTCCTGCCTAATCTACGTCACTATATCCTATCAACTTGATATCATCACCTCAAGCATATCTAATCCCATACTCGATTATACCACACAAATACCGCAACACATGCTTTGCTGCTATCCAATGCACTCTCTTTGGCTCAACCATGAACTGACTAAGAGAGTTTACTGCAAAGGATATATCTGGTCTAGTTTTGACCAAATACATGAGAGACCCAATCAACTTCCTGTATAAGGTGGGGCCTACATCCTTCTTCCTGGATGTGTCTACCTTCTTCCAATTTGTGATCACAGGAATAGACATGGCTCTACAATCCTCCATCTTGAACCTCCTCAATATTTCAATGTAGTATTTCCCTTGTCCAAGGAAAATATATCCATCTATCTACCATACCTCCATGCCTCGAAAGTAGTGCATAAGCCCAAAATCCTTCATCTCAAACTCTACTACAAGGTCCCGCTTGCACTCCTCTATGAGCCCTAGTGAACCTATTAAAAACAAGTCATCCACATATAGAACAAGAACGAGAACCTCACCCCCAACAACCAAGTAGTAGAGATTAGCATCCACCTCACTCTTCACAAATCCCATTCCCTGCAAGTATTTATCAATGTGCTCATACCACACCCTAGGAGCCTTCTTGAGTCCATACAAAGCTCTCTTCAATCTGCACACATGGGTTTCATTGTTGTGTGCTACAAAGCCCTCTGGTTGTTCCAAGTATACCTCCTCTTTCAATTCACCATTAAGAAACGTCGTCTTGACATCCATTTGATGGATTTTTCATCCCATCTATGCTACAAGAGAGATCACGACTCATATAGAAGTATAGGTCTTGCCACTAGAGTGAATGTCTGCTCATAGTCTATTCCCCCTTTTGAGAGAAACCCTTGGCCACAAACGTTTCCTTGTATTTCTCAATGCTACCATCTGCACTATGCTTGATCTTATAGATCCAATGTGATCCAACCACTACCCTATTTTTTGGTCTAGGAACAACCTGCCACACATCAGTTTGCACTATTAAGGTATATTCCTCAACCATCACATCTATCTACACCTACTACTATGTGGCCTCCTCATAACTGAAAGGTTCACTATCTACTAACTAACTTACTAAATTCATATAGTCATTGTACCTGGTTGGTTGTTTTTGTTGTCTATTACTCATCCTAGGAGCTCCCACAAACTCCTAAGTATCCTTTTGTTTTTGTTGGTTATTGCTACCAATTGTAGAGGATGAAGTATCAACCTCCATGTGTTCCTGATGCATCTCTTGGATTTGCTGCATTTTTTGCTCCATATTCTATGAGCTCTAAGCACCTGAGCCTGTGCTTGTACTAGTAACTGTACTCAAACTTCTTTGTCCCTAATCTGATTGCTCGATCCTTGGAGCTTTTGTTGGCTACTCACTCTAATCATCTGTTGGAAAATATTTGGACCTTGTAAATGTCTTGTCCTCAATGAAATTGACATCACGTCTAATTGTAATCCTCTTGGCCCTTGGAATAAATATCTAATATTCCTTTGAGTTCTCATTGTACCCCACAAAGTACCCTTTCTTTGCAATCTAATCTAACTTGGAATGTGACAATATGCCAAACTCCCAAATATCCTGAAATGGCTGACATCTGGCTTCTTCCCTGAGAAAACCTCCTCTGGTGTCATCTTTCCCAATACCTCATGTGGAACCCTATTTTGTATGTATACTACTGTATGGCATGCCTCTACCGATAAGTAGCATGGCATATCCTAGTCATACAACATAGCCCTTGTTGCCTTTGATATAGACTATTTTTTCCTCTGAACATCCCCATTCTGTTGCGGGTTGTAAGGAATAGTCCATTCTCTCTTGATTCCTTCCCTGGTATAGAACTCCTAGAACTCTTTCCCTTTGTACTCACCTCCATTTTTTGAACAAAGAACCTTTATGTTCCTACTCGTTGAATTCTGCACAAGAGCTTTGAACTCTTGGAAACAACTAAAAACCTCATGCTTGGTCTTCAAGAAGTATATCCAGGTCTTCCTAGAGAAATCATCAATAAAATTAACAAAGTACTCGTATCCTCTAAGAGACTTCATCAACATTGGTCCACATATATCAGATGTAGTAGATCAAGAACACCCTTTGATCTAGTGTCACTCCTTGGAAAATTTTCTTTCGCAAACTTCCCCAACACACATCCCTTACATATATCATCATGTCATGTGCTCACCTCTGGAATACCTATCACTATCTCACAAAGCAATTTAAGTTCTCCATGATTGGTGCAAGAGCACCTACACCTTGTGAAGTCTAAGTTGATAGCTAGGTGTGTCTTGTGTTCATTTATGCTTAATAAGGTCTAAAGGACCAGTCATAATGTAATTTGAAAAGGTTTTGAATCATTTAGTTGAATTTGTCAGTTTGATTCATAATGCCAAGGCCATGTGAAATCATGAGTTTTAAGGGATATGGGGAGTAGGGTCTTATTCCATGTTAAATAAGGTCTCAATGAGCATTTTAAATGTATTGGAGGGCTTAATAGGTCAGTTAGGTGGTATTTGCAAAATCAAGTTGATCAAGTTGTAATGGGGTAGTGATTAAGAGCAAAATTGGCAAAAATTGTCATCTTAGACTCTAACAAAAGGTGGTTATGGTAGTTGGTCGGTTCAAGGGGTGGTTTGGATGTTATTACATGATATATTTTTGTAAGATCTCGAATTGAGGCTGTTGGAGAAGTTTGGAATGAGTTTCTAATAAGAAGTTTGCTGTTTTTTTGTGTTTTCCATTAAGAAATTGCTGATCCCGTGCATTGTACGACCTGTACATATTGTTTTACACTACAAGCCTATTATGGTTGGATAGATAATTAAATAACCTTTCTTTTGGCGTTGGAATGGTGTGATTTCATTGAGAATTGAGTGAGATATCCCCGTTTTACTACCGGGTGGTCTCAAATCCCATGTTTTTCCTGTTTTCCTGAACTTTGCAAGCATTGTACGGATCTGTACCATCACCATATGATCTGAGACTTATATCATCTTGTAGGGGAATGAAATAGCTTTCATCTGAATCCAATTAGAGGTTCTAATATTGATTTTTGAGAGAGATCTCTTCATTTTTCTGGGACTGCCTGTTTCTAACTAATTTGAGGGTTTGATTGGTGTAAAAAATGATGTTCTAGTCATTCCACTTGCTGTCCAGCCCTGTAACTCGGTGGAATGACTTATTTCATGGAATTTTAGATGTACCAATGGTTTGGGAGGCATAAAATACAAGTTGTATGGTTTTAGGGGGATGCCTTAGGGTGTTTTCATGAGTTTTCCAAGTGAAATTGAGGAACTAAAGTAAGGTTTTGGAAAAATATGATTGGAACTCTATATGTGATAGTGTTTTGAGTTTTTGCAGGTCATTTTATGAAGGTATAATGTATTGGAATGTTATGATATGTCTTGGAACCCATATTTTCAATAAACCCTCATGAATTGTGCCTAAAACAAGGTTTTTCAAGTTTGGCATGTATTTGTCCGTACCAATGGAATATTTTTGTGATTTTGGAGGTTTGAAGGCATATGAATTGCTGCACCAAGGTTTCATGGTCCTATGATAGGTTTAAAGGCATGTTGCTTTGAAAAATAGGCCTAATCAGCATAATTGAGCCTCCTGGGTCTGCATCAATGATGTATATGGCCCATCCTCCTATGCCATAGCTCTCCTTGATCTCTAGAATTACAGCTGCTCATGAATGTCTTATGAGTATCAAAGTGCAACATGTAAAGTCGGCCACTCCTAACTCCAATACCTATGGGTGATTTCCAACTCTTGTGCTTGATTAACACATTTTCCCCTCTAAATATTACATTGTAGATACGAAAATTAGATTCATACCCAAGCTTGACACATGCAAGACATCATGAATGGGAATCGGATTGCCATTCTCCTTCTTTTATAGAAAAATCCCTTTCCCAACTCGATTTAGTTTGGACATGTTCCCCATAGAAATATAGATTCTAATGTCCTCCTTTGTGTAACTAGAGAAGTATTCTCTAACTCCTGTCATATGAAATGACACCCCACTATCTATATACCAAAAACCCTATGAGGTTTAGATAACCATACAAGCTATGAGAGCAAACTTATCCTCCATTCTAATACAGAGCTCATTTTCACTTGTTGAATCTGTCATCTACTTCTTTCCTTTCTTCCTTTGTGGGAGATTTCTAACATAGTGTGCAAAATCGTGACATCCATAGCATTGGACTTTAGAGAAGTCCTTCTTCTTCTCACCTTTAGGATTTGATCCTTTGCTAGACCCCTTCTTTGCTTTCCCTTTTCTCACTAGGGAAAAATTGTCCTGTTCTGCCTCACTTTTCTAACTCTTACTTCTGGTACCACTAACAAGGCTTAGTCTAAGCTCCTCTTGAGTGAGCTCACTCCATAGTCGACTCCAACTTGGTAAGGTGTCTCATCCATTAGTAACTTGAACAAATATATCCCACTGCTTAGTAAACCCATTTAGGGATATCTGTACTAGCTCGTCATCATCTGGTTTATCTCCAACAACTGCCAACTCATCCTTGACAAGTATAAGTCTAGTGAGGTAACTTGTAATGTCTTCTCCCTTGTTCATCTGGGTATTCCTCAACTTTTCTTTGAGAATACGCTTCCTGTTAGTGGTAGCATTCTGGTACAAATTCAAAATGGCATCCCACATCTTCTTCATTGTATCCAACTCTGCGATATGCTAAACAATATGATCCTTAACACCATCAAGAATTAGCCTCCTTGCCTTGGCATCTTCCTTCTTATATGCTAAGAGTTGTGTTGGATTTGTAGGTACATCTACAAGACTGGTCACATATTCCTTGATAGCATTCTCTTCCAACAATAAAGAAATTATGGCTTTCCAGACTCCAAAATTTGAGGCTCCATCTAATTTGTCCTGATCTCTTAAACTTGCCAAGGCCATCTCAAATAAAAATAATAATAAAAAAGCAAATAATTCTGAAGAGGTAGAACTAGGTTTTATAAACCCTCAATTTTTTTTCTTCCTATGCCTGTGCTGAGCTCTTTCTGCAAATTAATTCACAGCAAATACTGAAAAATAATACAACTGCAACTTCACAAATAAAACTCACATGAATAGAGAAGAAAACATGCAAAATAATAAACACGATATTTTTGGACAAATTGTCCCTGGAAGAACCCCAGAGGATAACCAATATTGTAGATGAGGAATAATATTAATCTTCAACAAATCAAGAGATACATAAACTGCTTGCCTCTTACTGGGAAAGCTCTGACAATATTCTTCTCTCAAAATTCTTCCCTCAATTTCTCCTCCTGAAATTCCACTGCTGGTGCCACCAATGCTATCACTACGCCCTTTCTATCACTGAAAGACTATTTTCTCTCACTGCAAATTTATTTGCTATCACTGCAAATCTTTCTCACTATAAATTTGCATTTTTCTTATCTCAAACAACTATTAACATTGTTAGTCAAATTAAGAAAATGAAATAGAACATCCCTATGAAATACCTAATCATGTTCAAATATGCAAAATAGAGATAAATAGAACAAAGACACAAAATCACATAAAAACAGGATTAAACCCTTATCTCATAGTGGATTAGTGCCCCTTTGTTGTGTAGGAAGCAGCCCTTTCCCAATCCCTAACAAAAAAGATGATGAAGATAAAATATTGTGATAATGGACAAAATTAGTTCTCAAATGTAGAGAGTAACGTTGCATGAAATTGTGCTGTATTTGTTTTGGAGAAATCCTTTGCTTTTATAGATTCAAGGTTAGGATATTGAGTGATTTTGGATGAATGTGGGATCATTCATAAGCCAATGACAAGATGCCACTTGTCAAGATTTGAGAGGATGATGGTTGTGCAATTTTTGCCCAATGTAACAATTTGAAATTTAAGTTTGGATGAAAGATGAATTAAATGCCATGTTTGACTTGTGCAAGAGACATTTAAGAGAATTTAATGCTTTGTTGGATGGAGAAGTCATGTGGGAGGGAGATTCAAAATTGGAAGCATATTCCTTCTTGATGCCCTTTTGAAAGTAATTAGAAGAAATAATAAATCAAAGAAATGATTTACTGGTGCAAGTGGGGTGGGTTAGTTAAGAGTTTAGATTTGACTCTAGTTGAAACAAAATCTAGAGAATTGGTGATTATGTTTAGAGGTTAATTAATCTAGATTAATTAACTTGGAGGATTTTAGGGGTTTGATATTTGATTTAAATCATTTTGATTTATTGAATCAAATAAGAAGGACTTAAGGACTTAATTAAATAGATTAATTAACTTGGAGGATTTTAGGGGTTTGATATTTGATTTAAATCATTTTGATTTATTGAATCAAATAAGAAGGACTTAAGGACTTAATTAAATAATTTGATTTATTTATTTAAATACAATGAAGCTAGAGAATTAATCAATAAATTTTTTTACTTGATTAATAGGAGAATTCGATGTTAATTAGAGCGGATGCATGATGCTGATTATTTTACTTGTCTACAATTATATTAGTCAAAATTTCATTAATTATGAAATGCGATATACACCGATAGAAAATCAATGTCTAGCTCTCTTATTTGCTACTAGTAAGTTGAGAACTTACTTACTAAATGCTGAAATACACCTAATACAAAAAAATTCCCTAATGAAATTGTGTTGAATGTTTAGAAAGATGAAAAAACATGGGAGTTATACTTTCACAGATCTAAGTGTAGAATAGGCTTTGGAGCTAGTATTATAATAGTTCTACATACATGAAATCATATTCCCTTGTCCTACTACTTATATTTCCTATGCACCAACAACACAAAATAATATGACTTGCATTACTTGTCAGTTTAAATACTATTTTAGCTTTGGGGATTCAAAATATTAAGATATTTAGTGATTCACAATTGATTATTAAAAAAATAAATAGAACATATCAATTGAAGCATGAAAAATTATTGAAATACAAGGATATCATGATGAAGTTCTTAGAGAATTTGAGTCGTTTACCATTGATAACATCCCATGAAAGAAAAATCGACATGTAGATTCAATGAAAATATCAGCTTCTCTTATATCCTTAGCTTCATCTAAAAATCATCAATAAGGTTTAAAAATGTTCTTAGGTGATCTTCACATGATATAGAATTATTTCTAGAAAACTTAAAGAATTTCTAACCTTATTTGGAATAGTATTAGAATATATCAAAGAATACCATCAAAGTTTAACCTCCTATATTTGTCCATTTACAAAGGTCTTCTTGTATGAATATTCCTTGTAGCACCTTGTTGTTGACCAACAATATTTTGACTTACAACATTTGGGTCAACTTGTGGGCTAGACTATGGGATACTCTAACCTATATGGGATGAAGTTCGAGCACCAATTATTGAGGTATTTGTAAAAAAAAATAGCAATTGGGTTTTGAGAACTTAACTTAGAAGTTGAAGAACCTCCAGATCCATTAGATATTTTAAAGAAATCTATCTTTCTTTGTAATTCTACATTGGCAGGTGATTGCTCTACTCTCTCCAATTAATTTTTTAGAGTATCTACCTCCACTTGTAGTTGCACATCTTTAGGATTAGGTACTAAAGCTATAGAAACCTTTCAAGGTACACCATTTTCATTTATGGTTACCCCTTTTGGGGAATTAATTTTTTTTTCCCCTTATCCATAGGCTTAGATGCAAAAGTTGTATTGTTAGATGATGCTACTATTATCGCAATGAGATAATTAATCCATGTACTAGTGTGGGTATTTCCTAAGGGAGCACTTTCAATATTGCTACTTATTGTGGGATTAAGGTTGGTAGTATTTGATGACTAAGAATTTGATGGAGTGGGTACAAACAAGGGCTCTTCTTCATAACAGTTCTTCATTTGAGCAAACTTTTCTCTCAATTTATCTTTGTAAAACATATCATTCCTAAGTTGAGTTTCTTTATCCTTGATCTTTTTGAGCTTTATCTCTTCTAGCCTATTTCTTGCATCTTGAAGTTGTTGGAATTCTTGTGACAAATCATTCTCAGTGTCTTAGGCATCAATGTAAATTTTAATATCTTCAACAAAAATTGGGGTGATTGGCTTAATAGTAGGGCTAGAGTTAGTTAATTCCTTTTCAAGATGGCTATTTCTTAAAAGTCATACTGTGAGGAACTAGAAGCATTTTCTGGAAGATTTAGGCTATGAGTAGCTCACGCCTCAAAATTATCTTGTAAGGTTTTCTCTCTTAGCCCTTTTTTCTTAGCAAGGCTATCAAGGTGGGTTTGATCCTCACTCATAGTAGACTTAATAACTACATTATCTTCATTAGTGGGAGGCATTCTAAATTCAAGATCAATAAAATATCTCAAATTTTCATTGCTACTATCATGAGAACAACTAGTTCCAAGAGGAGGAGGAGGAACAAAACTACTTGTACTTGTCTTCTTCCATGATTGCTAAGGATTGTGTGGCAATTCTCCTTCCAGATTTTGTTTAGAGTTTTTGTTGAGTTGAGATCTTGTTACTCTCATGGATTCTAAAAATTCTTGAGATTCTTTTCTTCTTTCTTCTTCTTAGTTCTTTTCCACCAACAAAGGAGACTCAAAGTCGCCACCGAATTATGGGAATTCAAGTTATTTAAAACAATTCTCAGAGAAGAATGTAAATGGAAAGCAATTTGACAAATCCTAACACAAACTAATAGGCACTTCACATGAATATGAAATTTAAACTAGAAACACTTAAGATAACAATTAAAAATTATTTTGACTCTATACTAAATCATCTACAACAAATTTTAAAGGTATCCCCAATAGAGTTTCCAATCTATTGGTGATTTTTAATTTGGTTGCGAATCACTTCAGATAATTAACAATTAGGAATGACTAATCTATAGAGTATCTTTGAGATCAGCTTGGGAATTAAAAACCGCCAACACCACTCTTGGTACTCATCTCCATCAATATTTACTTGAGTGATTAAAACAAGTTATAAAAAAAATATTTATATTTAATATTTTAGATAGATATCAAAATGACATTCCTATAATAAATATTTTATATAAGTTTGATTTTGTAGATATTTTGACATAGTTTGTATGATTTTTGAATTATGATTTTATTATTGAAATTTAAATACCTCTTCAATTATAACAAAGTAAATTTTATCTAAAGAAAAATAGCTTAAAAAATTTAAAACAATACAAATTCAAAATAAATATCTCAAAATTATTATTTATAGTTAGATAAAATAAATAATTTATTTCATATATTAAATATATAATTAAAAAAAATCAATTTTATTTACTAATTTGGTACAATCCATCATTCATTTATTAATAATTTAATTGGTGGATTCTATTCTTTTGAAAAAAAATCAATTTTTTATTTGAATTTTTTGATAGTTCTCTTGTTGAGTATACCTTAGAAGTTAATTCATGACCATATGAAGAGTTCAACACTAAATTTCTCAATATAATAAGAATTCATAGAATGTTTATTTTGTAGCTCGAAAGGTGGAATGTGAAGCAACTCGAGTTGGAATTTTAGCAACAAAAGCGATTTTATGTTTGATTTAAAGCCAAAGAATGCATGGAAATTTTATTTTCTTGCACACTAAGTAAAGTAGTTGGGCTCTCTATATGTAATAATATTGTAGAAAACTTGTATTTTATTTTTGAAAGAAAAGATTGCTATTAGGCTGAATAGAAGATCCAACATTTGCAGGTTTTTCCCCATTCTGGGTTTCCTAGGTATATGTGTGTTATTGCCTATTTGTGATTGGATTCTTATTTTTTTGCTTGCGCTATTATTAGCTATTAATTAACCCAGTGTATTAATTGCTATAAATAATATTTCTTTCGATGAATTTATTGAGTAATTAATCTATTATTGGGTTATAGAAACTAACATGCTATTAGAGCTCTAAACTTTGAATCTGAGGCCAAGATTTGTGATGCTGATTTCAAGAAAAAATAAATCATATTTTCATCTCCAATTTTTTTTTGTGTGGCTATGGCAACCAGTGTTCAATACAAGGAAAAGATTGAGGGCACATATAACTTCTTGTAGTGGAAGGTTTAGATCACATCTATTTTCAAGGAGAACAAGTTGTGGATCTATGCTAGTACAAAAGTGACACCATCAACAAATGATCTTGTTGCCTTACATTCTCATCAAAGAGGCCAAGGCTCAGAGGATTATCCTAGATGGAGTAAGAGATCACTTAATTCCTCATTTAGCGGGGAAAGACACCATCGAGGAGATTTGGGATACACTCACAAGACTATCAAAGCGACTATTAGAGTCGTAAGATGATGCTCAAGGACAATTTACATAATACCAAGATGTACAAAGGTGAGAGTGTGACATCTTACTTTTCCTTGAAGTTGACACAAGTCAGGGATGAGATGGTTGCTATTGGAGTGATGATTGCTGAAGATGATTTGGTGCGTATAGCCTTTAATGGTTTTTTGAAGCACTGGGAAATGTTTGTCAAGTGTGTTGTCAACAAAGATCAGCTACCTGATTGGGTGAGGCTTTGGGATGATTTTATTCAGGAAGAGATCTGTGAAGGTGCTCATCAAGGAAATCGGACGAAGAAGGTTCAAGACAAAGAAAATATTTCTCTTGCAAGAAAGGGTAAGAAAAAGTCTAATAAAGGGTGAAAAAAAGGTTCTTCTTCCAAGAATGGGAAGAAGAAATATTTGAGCAAGATAAAATGTTTTTTCTACCATTAGAGGGATCACTATGCCAGTCAATGTTTGAATAAGAAAAATAAGGACAAGCATAAGAAGCAAGTTGCTACTACAACAGAAGTGGATGATTTTGCATCATGATTTAAGAATGATTTTTCACTCATCGCATGTCTCTCAAGTTCAATTTCCAATAGGGTATGGTATATTGATAGTGGGGCTTCTTTCCACATGATGGGAGTCAAATAATGTTTAACCAAGTTTGAGGAGAAGAAGTTGGATTTCTATATTGAGTTAGGAGAAAATGCCAAGTACCATGCAACTAGTGTTGGCACAGTCAAGTTTCAGAGGAGTATGGGAAACCTCTGTTGGTGGAGGACATGTTCTATGTCCCTAGAATGACAAATAATTTAATCTCAATTTCTGCTTTAGAAGATATGGGCTACATTGTGACCTTTGAGAGGGGAAAGGTCTATATTCATCCCAAGGATTCCAAGGTTGCAAAAGTGAATGGAGTTAGGCATGCCAACTTATTTTGATTATAGTTTGAGCTAGCACATGCGTTGGTACTTGTAGTTGTAGTGGGTTAGGAGAATTGTGGCATAGGAGAATGGATCACCTTCACCATGTAGAACTTAATATTCTCAAGGAAATAGTGATGGGGATGCTTGAGATGAAGACACAAAAGCATGAGGTGTGTAAAGGCTGTGCACTTGGGAAATATGCCAAGACCAGTTTTCCAAACAACGACACTTGATCCGAGGGGATTTTGGATCTTGTACAATCAGATGTGTGTGGGCCCATGTCAACAACATCCTTGAATGGATATGAGTATTATGTTACTTTCATTGATGATTTCTCTAGGAAGACATGGATATATTTCATGAAGAATAAAGATGAGGTCTTTAGTAGGTTCAAAGAGTTTAAGGCTCTCATGGAGAACCAAATAGGGAGGAAGATCAAGATATTGAGGTTAGATAAAGGAGGCGAATATAATTTGAATTCCTTCAAAGATTTCTATGCTCAGGAATGTATCAAGAAAGAGATGACAGTTCCATACAACCCTCAACAAAATGGGGTTGTTGAATGGAAAAATAGGGCTATAGTTGGAGAAGCCAAGGCCATGCTTCATGATCTGGATCTATGTTGGTTCTTATGGGTAGAAGATTTTAATACAACTTTATATTTACAAAATAGGATCCCTCAAAAAGTGATGGGAAATTTGACTCTAGAATTTAGGTGTTCACTGGTAAGAAACTAGATTTGGGCCACATTCACATCTTTGGATGCCTTGTTTATTATCACATGCGTATTGAGAAAAGTAACAAGTTGGAACCTACTGTAGAGAGAGTTATCCTTGTTGGGTATATTGAAACATCTAAGGCTTATGAGGTTTACATTCTCACTCTTAGAAAAAGTGTAGTTCATAGAGATGTGAATTTTGAGGAAGAGATTGCTCTTCAAAAGTCTAGCAACTTGATGAATGAGGAGGAGCAGTCACCTATGGTTGAGGCAGAAAAAAATATTGAAACTTCAGTCATGCAAGCTATAGAGCAAAGCAAGCAGGCTGAGCAGATTAAGGAACAAATAATTCCTCATCCTCAGATTCCAATTATCATGAAGAGGAGAAATAGGATAGCTGAGCAGACACTAAGAGAGGCTCAAGAATATGTAGGTGATCCTGAAGATTAAGTTAGATAAAGAAAGGCTCCCAAACATTATTCTAAGTATGTCACACTTATGAGTGAATTAATGGAAGGAGAGCCTTGCATCTTCGAGGAGGTGTCGGAACACCAAGTATGGAGGGATGCTATGGTGGAAGAGTATTCTTCCATCATAAAGAATAGCATGTGGGACGTATTATTACAACCAAAAGGTAAGTCTTTAGTGGGCTCAAGATGGTTGTATAAGATTAAGCATGTTGCAGATGGTAGTGTGGAAAATTTCAAAGCTCAGTTTGTGGCTAAGGGATTTTATCAGAAGGAAGGAGTCGACTATGATAATATTTTCACTTCAGTAGCCAGGTAATCATCCATAAGAGCTATCATTTCTATAGCAGCACAAATGGGTTGGAGGATTCACCAGATGGATCTAACGATATCCTTTCTCAGCGAAGTGATTGAGGAAGAGATTTACATAGAGCAACTAGAAGGATTTGAAGCACATGGGAGGGATTCTCATGTATGCAAGTTGAAAAGAGAATTGTATCATGGACTCAAGTAGGCTCTGAAGGCATGGTATTCATGTATTGACAGTTACTTGTAAAGTGTGGGTGTGTGCCATCAAGAGTGAGTTTGATATGAACTTGTACTATTTTTAGGTGAAGGGAGAACTTCTCATATTGACGTTATATGTTGATGACCTATTTCTCACAGGGTCAAAGGAACTCATAGCACACTGCAAGCGAGATCTTGCAAGAGAGTTTGAGATGAAGGACTTGGGGTTGATGCACTGATTTCTAGGATTGGAGTAGTGGCAGAAAGAGGGGAAAAACTTTCCTGGACAAGGGAATTACTTACTTGATATCTTGAAGTGATTCAGGATGGAGAACTATAAGCCCATGTCCACACCACCTATGACCAATTGGAAGAAGATTGATGTTTCTAGATCAAAGGTAGTGGACCCGACTTTATACAAATAGTTTATAGGCTCTCTTATGTATTTAGCCAACACCAGGCCAATTTTTTTTGTTGCAGTGAACTCACTCAGTTGGTTTATGATGGAACCTAAATGGGTGCACTAGATAGTTGTGAAGCATGTTTTGAGATATCTCTAAGGCACAATTGATTATGGGTTGAAGTATGTTCAGTAGGATGGAGTGAAGCTTGAGGGGTTTACATATGTAGATTTTTCAGGTAGTACAAGTGATCAAAAGAGAACTTCAGGGTGCAATTTAAGTTTCAGATCAAGAGAGCTCTTGGTACAAAATGAAAAAAAAGGCAGTTGCTTTGAGTTTTGCGGAGGCCGAGTATATGGCAGCCAATATGAAGAGTAAATTTGAATTCCTTAGGGTTAAGCTGGGTGTTGTGCAAAACACCTTCCTCGCTAAGAGGGGGCACATTGATTTTCTAGCTCGAAAGGTGGAGTTTCTTTAGAGCAAATCGAGTTGGATTTTTAGCAACAATAGTTTTTTATTCTTTAATAGAATTTTTTTGAGTTTGTGAGGTTGGAATAAAGGAAAGAGTGATTTTATGTGTGATTTAAAGCCAAAGAATGCAAGGAAATTTTCTTTTCTTACATGCCATGTCACCAAGAAGTGAGGAATTTTTCACTTTTCGCTCATTGGGACCTTTTCCTATGGACTTTGGACAATTTTCAGCCTATATTTGCATCTTTCCAAGCCTTCTGACGAAGTGTTGTAAAACATTTTCATGCTCTCCTAGGATTTTCATCACTTAATCAACCCTTAGTGACCCCTTAATCCTCATACATATCCTATCTTGGTGAGTTTTGATGAGACAATGCCAAAGAACCTAAATAATAATATTTTAATTACCAAAAATCAATGAAAAATACCCAAGTGGACTAGGTTGCCACCTTGAGCAACCTAGTCCCATGTGGCATAAATGTTAATTTAAACTTAAGTTTCTTTTGGGATTTGTCCTAAAAACCCTCAGGATAGTTAGTATGGTGTTATTTTAGGCAAATTAGGGCATGACTTGTATAAATAAACTCCAAAACCCTAATTCCTCATTATGCACCCTCATTTTCCACCTCTCCTCTCTCTCTCTCATCTCTTCTTCTTCTCAAGTTAGCTAGGGTTTGATCCTCCAAGTCAACAACACACCATTGTTGAAGCATTCAAGGGCTGATTGCTACAACAACACAAGATCTCTCACCAAGACAAGGTAATATACTCTCTCATTCCATTTTTTCTTGTTTCACTACTTAATTTTTATCTCATTTGGTTTGATTACTCAAAAGGGGTTTGATTGAGGCAAACCCCTAATCACCAACCCTAACCCTGGTCTCTTCTTTGTATGTGTGTTTGCAGGTTTAGGTACTTTGAAGGCATTGGAGACTTTTTGAAGACCAACCCTTGCATACAAATTCAAATCATCCACCAAAAATCACTCCTAGGCCCGAATATTAGAGTTTTAGAAGTGGGAAACTATGAAGAACCAGGGTGCAAACCTAGGGATTTTTTTTCCTCTTTGGAAATACCAAAAATCCCGAAGAGGACTAAGTCACCAAGAGTGGTGACCTAGTCCCTCTAGATAGGGAATTTTGTGGTTTTGAAATTTTTGGAGACCCATTTGGTAGAAACGGTCTTTAGACTAGTTTTCAGGAATTTGGGTCTAGTCGCCCAAATTGGCTCAAGTGTCCTCTTAGCTTGTACAACATTTTTAATAGCATTCCAAACCTCGAATAGTTTAGTGTATAATATTAATTCATCTTGCATATGCTTGCATACATCACTATGTTTTCCAGTATTTTGATTTCAATAGTTAGTTTACATTTTTTTTCATTAAAATTAGATACACATTAGACAAACACCTCACAACACCCTTCCTTCTTTGAATGAAATCCCAAGAAGCATATCATTAGGCGAAAGAGAGCTACATTCATCCAAAAAGTTAGCTTCTAGGGTGAAAAACCCTAGGAGCTCATTGTGGAATCCTCTTTCCCTTCTTGCATATTTTTTTGGTGGTTCATTTTGGTGAACTCGATCCTTACACCCTCTTGTCTAACTTGGGTTCCTTCATTTTCCTAGGATTAACTTGCATTACATATTGCATTAGTTAAAGTGCATCCTAGGGTTTCAAAATTTGCATTAGTGAAAAAGTGCATTTAGGTTGCCTTTAAGCATGTTAAATCATCAAATCTTTCTGCATTTCTACATTTTCTTGTTAGGTCTGCATTCCCCATACAAAAACCACCTGTATTAGTTCAAAACACTTGCAAAATCTCAAAAAATTAACCAAGAGGACTAGTTCGCCATTCTGGGCGACCTAGTCCCTTCAGGGTTCTGAAATTGCCCTTTACAGAGCTGAAAACTCAGTTTTTGAGCTTTTGTTTTGTGCCATTACATAATTGTATCAATAGGTTGAGTTTTTGTAGTATGCATTTCATGAAAATTAGCATAAATTAGCTCATTTCATGCTTTGCAAATTTTCAGTCATTTACAGACTTTCATTTTTAGATCATTGATAGTGTTTGGAAAATTTCCTTCTTTGTAATTTGAAAGTTTAATTTCCTTTTTTGTCTTTACATTTCATTGCACATTCTTCAAACATGTTAGTTTCATTTTTTTCTAAAATTGCAAAGAAAAAGTTAGCAAATAAACATGTTAATCATTCTTTTAATACATTTCATAGTTATGAGAGTCTAGTAAATGAAAATGTTAATAATTATCTTGAACCTACATGGCCTTCTATCTCTCCTATTTGTGAGGATGATGTGTTAGAATCAAATACAAGCATAGATAATCATGATGATCATGATTGTTCCCCTCTTGATACCTCTCCTTTTACTAACAAAGGTATCTTGTTAAAGGAAGATACAATCATTTCAAGCATCATGATGGTCTTCCTTTTTCTTCTCCTCATCCCCTTTGGGAAGATATTTTAACACCAAAAAATGACATTATAGACACTTTCCTAAACATCACCTTACCTAGTCTCTCTAACTTTGATGATTACCCTTTCCCTTCTTCTAATGTGTCTCCTCGATGCAAAGAGGACATGCTGTTGTTAGAAGATACTTCTCCTAAGAGTCATCAGACTCACAACCCTCCCTACCTATTTGACACTCATAATGGTCTTTCTCTTGATGCCTCCCCCATTGTAGTGAAGCATGTGATGAACATCTTCCAAGCTCTCCTACTATAATAGGTTCTTTGGTGTTGGTATGTGGCAACTGATCATGCTATAATGTACACTCTTCATGTATCCTTATCGGAGTTCGGGGCCAGGTTGGGCCCTGGGCGGGCGTGGCAGCCCCCGAGAATTTTTTTTTTACCTTTTTTGCTTCATCATCGAAAATGAAAAAAGTTGACTTTGTAAACCGTAATTTTTGGAAGCTTCTAAAATCTTGTTATAAGTGGTTGGGATGGAGAGTTGTAGTATGGCATTATTCACAATATTGTAATATGTTTTGCACTGGATAATAAAATCATTAGATGGCTACAGTTTGGTGGATGTAGCCCATATTGGGTGAACCACGTTAAATTCTCTTTGTTATAATTTTTGTGTGTGTTTTATTTCTCTATTTATTGATAAAATCTACATTTAACTCTTTAGATATCTGCCTTCTAAGCCTAACATTTGGAACAAGACAATGCGACCTTTGATGATCAAATAGCCTCCTATCCTTTAATCCTCCCTCTCCTCATAAATCCATGATTGATAATTTCCTTACTAATATTATGCCCCTACAGGAAGATGTAGAGCCTATATTAGACTCTCCTTCCCTAGGGGATGTTAATATTATTCAACCCCAATGCATCCTTTACCCTCCTTCAACCAAACCCACACCTGAATTCACCCTCTAGCCGCCTACCCCTAATGTGTTGTAGCAATCGAGTCCTCATACCATTTCTCATACACATTATACCCATAACCACCCTCGTTCCCAACCATCACCCTCCACTTCTTTACCTTTACCTAATCCTCTCATCTTACCTGCTGCCCCTCACCTAAATTTATTCCTTAGGGAGTATGACCTTGTTGATCAACTAGGGAATACTCCCACAAAAATATCCCTATGGGACCTTATTCAAGTCTTCCCCCACTACCATAATATGATGTAGAGTTCCCTACAACAAGTTCCCATCCCTTCTAATGAGCTATCAAATAACATTGCAACTATTATTCATGGAATACATGCACTGATATCGTTTTTCACCAAAGTGAGCTCCCTCCTTTGGATGTACAAAAAAAAACTGAAGCGTTCACGATAATATCTCAATACAACACAAAAGGATCAAGAGAACTCTTGTAGATATCAACTCTTACCTCAATGTGTGTAGTGTGATCCTTTTGGATAGGCTTGGAATTGATCAATCCCACATCAAAGCCGATTCTCTCTTTGTTAGAGGATTTGGTAATGTATCTAAGAAACCGCTCGATGTGATCACTATCCTTCTTACATTTGGAATAAAAACATTAGACACAACCATCCATGTTATGCCTCAAGAGGTTTCATACAATATTCTCTTAGGCAGACCATGGATCAATGCTATGCATGGTGTGCCTTCCACACTTCATCAAAAGATGAAGTACATCTATAATACTAAAGTGTACACACTTGATGCTAATCTCGAACCCAACAGTTGCTTAAACATTGAGAAATCCAAAGAGAATCACTTTCAAACCTTAAAACCCACCACCCAAGTGGAACCCTCACACCACATCAATAATGAACAACATCTTGAGCCAATCATCAAGCTCTTAGATGATGAATTGGGTTACTTAGACTTCACCCCTCTCTGAATGGGTGAATCCAAGACCATAACAAACAAAGACTCTAAAAAGGGATACACAGTCTTGTCCACACAAAACTTGGCCGGTCCTTTGCATGCATCCACCTCAACTACTTCAGCGGCTGTAATAGATAATGAACAATCACCCCATCCAAAAATGTTCAAAAATATTTATGGAAAAGTTTATGACCTTATGAAGCAAGTTGGCTATAGTGGAAAAGGTTGTGGAGCTAACAAATGAGGTATTCACAACCCTATCGAGCCTCCTATGCAACTCACACTTCATGATCTTGGTTATTGTCCTCTCATTGAGATCACCAAGCCTTCCTCTTCAATCAACACGATCCTTAATCACTCTTCTACCCCTAACTTCCAAAGTGATCCTTTGAAACCAACAAAGGACTCTTCACTTAATGACCATGCCATCTCACACGCTCCTCTAGATTCATATATTGCACACTCCTCTAAGACAGTGTATAATACCTTACAATCTATAGAGCCTTGTGTTGGTATGACATCCCATACTAAGCAAGACCCTCCCTTGTCCCACACGAAAGGATCACCTTCCGCTCTTGATCAAGAGGGTATCTTGTTGAGACTCCTCCAAGACCATTTGATCTCCCTTCCTCCTTGCACTTGAAAGAAATGTTTAAACAAACATTCCTTTTGTTCTTACCACTGAGTTCATGGATGTTCTACCTATCAATGTAAGGCATTGAGTTGTAAACTCCAAAATCTTAAGGATTGTGGTGTTCTTCCATCTATGGGGGTAGCTCCTTCCTTTAATCAATACTGATTTTCCCTCAACCTTGCATTCCCTTAATCCTTTCGGCTCACTATTTTCCTCCACTAAGTGGGGGCAAGAGGTTAGTTAACCTTTCTCCCTCATATGTCACTTTTCATTGTCTCTTACGAATTCTCGTTTACTTTTCATGAACATTTAAGAGAAAGATTGAGATGTGGATGACTTGTCTTAAGTTGACTCGCATGTGACATACTCCCCTCTTCTTCATAATGCAACTTTTTTGGAACCATTTGACTCAACATAGGGCTTTCTGAACAAGATCTCATGTACTCTTTCTCTTCTTCTTCTCTACTTTAAATTAATTTTTCACAGTACAATGATTCACAATAGCTTTTAAGTGGGGCCATACATCACCACTCAGACTTCATTGTGTGATCTTCCTTTTTCTTGGAATCCCTTCTCTTGTAAATATTACACACAATGTTGTTTAGGATTGAGACATCTGTATTTTTCCTCTTTTATATACAAGATGAGCCCTTGCCTCCCTTGCATACAAGATGATTACACTTGCACATTTCCTCTCTTGACACATTACGTATAATGTTCCTTAAGCTGAGACGTCGCATGAACAAAAGAAAAATCCCTTTGAACAAAATCATTACAACATCACTTTATTTTGTGGTACCTTATCAAAGTTATCACAAGGTATAACTTTGGTATGGTTAAGCGGGAATCCTGGGCAAATAGTAGCATGACATTCCCCATAGCCACCTTTGTGAGTACATACCAACTAAGTGTATGTTTCTCACCTTTTTGGATAACTCACCCCATGGACAACCTGATGTTCTATGGCCCTAGAGTGAGCACATATCTCTTCATTCTCTTCACACTAAACATTGTCGTTGCATGATCATGAATCTTGTTTTTTTGTAATGCAGTCACCCTTGAATGTCTTTAGCATTGATGTCAAGTTGACTTAGAATCTCAAATCCTTGGGGGCTTGACCACCTCCTTCTTCTTATTCTTTCCCATTCTTCTTCATCATTCTTTTCCATCTCAATCGGGCTACTTTAGTGTGAGCTTGAAGCAAGTTCATCCTCTCACTAAAGTGGGGGCTAAATGTGTCACCAAAAAGTGATGTCTTTGTCACTTTTCGCTCATTTGGACCTTTGCCTATGGACTTTGGACTATTTTCAGCCAATTTTTACATCTTTCCAAGCCTTTTGACGAAGTTTTGTAAGACATTTTCATGCTTTCCTAGGATTTACATCATTTAATCAACCTTTAATGACCCCTTAATCCTCATACACATCTTATCTTGGTGAGTTTTCATGAGACATTCCCGAAGAACCTATATAATACTATTTTCATTACAAAAAATCAATGAAAAATGCCTAGGTGGACTAGGTCGCCACCTTGGGTGACCTAGTCCCATGGCATAAATGTTAATTTAAACTTGGGTGGTCCCACAATAGTGGTTTACAATTTTTGGCGAAACTAGACACTAAAATTATTATTTTTAACTAAATCTTCAGATTCGGGCACCTATAGCGGCTAAACCATGAGGAATTTGAAGATGATGCAAACTAGAGTCTCATCACATTTTGTTTGAAGATTCTAAAAATATTTTTTTCAAAGTTTTTGGAATCAGATTGTTCTTTTTTTTCAATCTCCCATGAAAACTTGTTTTTTCATAATTTTTTTTTAAAATAAAGTGACGCTCACCGTATACAACATAAATTTTTTTGTATGAAGGATAAAATTCTATTTTTTTTTAATTTAGATTTGTAACTATGATGTTTAGCACTTTCATTTGGTCTCATATTTTTTTATTCAATATTTTTTCCTTAATCAAGTTTCAAAGTCAAACCAATTGTAATTCAGATATAGCCGGATTGTATACAACATAATATTTTTTGTATGTATCGAAATTGATTTTTTTTTTAATGGGTCAAAGACATTAATACCCATCACGAACATATTTAAAAAAAAAATATTTTGATAATCTGCTATGTTTTCACATGTCCAAAACAAAGAGCTTGATTTTCGGTGAAAAACCTATGTTTAATAAAACTAAAAAAAAACATACATAAAAAAAAAAAAATATTAAAATTATATTCTTTGGATAGCTTGTTCCAAGGACTTGCGTTTGTGAAGATTCCTTCATTTTCATCCTCAACCTAAGCTTCGAAGTGCCAAAATTTAGGTTTTTTTTGTGTCTCAGCTGGGGGATGAGGGATAAGGGGGGTTCATAAGAACCCATAGGGATTCGAGAAAACCTCTAGGGGTTAACTCAAATCAGGGTTTGAGTGAACCATGGTTTGAGTGAACCCCTTCAAAGAGGTTTGCTCGAAACCCTTTCGTATGCATTTTTTCATTTTTTTTTGGTGGCCAAGATTCTAAGGGGTTCACTCGAACCTTGGTTCAAGCCAACCACTTATTGGTTCGGTTGAACCAGTAGGTTTGTATGAACCTCTAAAATCATTTTTTTTGTCTTGGGGTCATTTTATGTGTGTTTTCCTTCCTGAACTGAATTGTAAACCACTATTGTGGCTTCACCCACTTAAGTTTCTTTCAAGATTTTATCCTAAAAACCCCAAGGTTAGTCAATATGGTGTTATTTCAGGATAATTAGGGCATGAATTGTGTAAATAACCTCCAAAACCCTAATTCATCATTATGCAGCCTCATTTTCCACCTCTTCTCTCTCTCTCTCATCTCTTCTTCTTCTCAAGTCAGCTAGGGTTTGATCCTTGAAGTCAACAAGACACCATTGTTGAAGCATTAAAGGGCTGATTTCTACAAAAACACAAGATCTCTCATTGAGACAAGGTAATCTACTCTCTCATTCCATTGTTTCATGTTTCACTACTTCATTTCTATTTCATTTGGTTTGATTATGCAAAAGGGGTTTGACTGAGGCAAACCCCTAATCTCTAACCCTAACCCTTGTCTCTTCTTTGTATGTGTGTTTGCAGGTTTAGTTAATTTGAAGGCATTCAAGAATTTTTGAAGACCAAACCTTCCATGCAAGGTCAAATCATCCACCAAAAATCACTCTCAGGCATGAATATTAGAGTTTTAGAAGTAGGAAATTGTGAAGAACTAGGGTGCAAAACTAGAGATTCCGTTTCTTCTTTGGAAACTCCCAACAATTTTGAAGAGGAATAAGTCACCAAGAGTGGCGACCTAGTCCCTCTAGATAGGGTATTTTGTGGTTTTGACATTTCTAGACATCAATTTGGCAGAAATAGGCTCCAAACTAGTTTTTGAGAATTTGGGACTAGGTCGCCCAGATTGGCACAAGTGTCCCTCTCGGCCTTTGCAACATATTCGGTAGTATTCCAAACCTCCAACAGATCCTCCTTCTATTCCCAGGTGCACACATTATAACTCCTTCATTTCTGTATAGTGTAGTGTATAATATTAGTACATCACTATGTTTTCTAGTATTTTGATTTCAATAGTTAGTTTACTTTTATATTCATTACATTTAGATACACATTACACACACCTCATAACCCCCTTCCTTCTTTGAACGAACTCATTGGGGAATCCTCTTTCCCTTCCTGCATATATTTTTGGTGGTTCCCATGCTAAGTAAAGCAGTCAGGCTTTATATATGTAAGATTGTTGTAGAAAACTTGTATTGTATATTTGAAAGAAAATTTTGCTATTAGGCTTAATAGAAGATCCAACATTTGCAGGTTTCTTGGGTATATTTGTGTTATTGTCTATTTGTGATTGGATTCTTATATTTTTGCTTCCACTATTATTAGTTGTTAATTAACCCATGTATTAATTGTTATAAAACAGATTTCTTTCTATGAATTTATTGAGATGGGTTATAAAAATTAACATACAATACATTGTGATAAGAGAATATAACATAAACTATTTATGATTTCATTTTTTGTGTATATTTAAATTTGACATTACTATTTACAATATTTCTAAACTCAATATGATTTGAGTATATTTTTATATTATTAAAAATTATAAATATTTAAAATTTAATAAAATAAACTCTCATATTCAAAATATCTCTCTCTATCTCTATTTATAATACTAAATGGTAAACATACTACCATAAACTATATTTGAATTTATGCCAAAAAAGAACTCTCACTTTAACAAAACCTCTTCCCCGTAAAGCACACTTCTAAGCTATGGAAAATGCATATGAAGATGGGTGCTTCCATTTACTTCCACATTAAAGCTCTATATACTATTCCACACCAAATTCTAGGAGAAAGGAAACTATTGATTAAAACTAATGGATGGCTCCAAAAAAAATGACATCAATACGATGTTCCAAAATGTCTTGGTTGGCCCATAGTTTCTATCCTATATAAATTCATCCTCATCATCATACTTTTAGTCATCATATTCATCTTCAACCTCAACTCAATCAATGGTCTTTGGAGAAAAATCTATTTTTTTTTCTCCCACTCTTTGTCCCCATCTCCATTAGTAGCTAAGAGTGCTTATAATATATTTGGCTCTAGGAAAATTTCCAAATTCACCGCCGACAATTCACTGTCAGAAAATTCATTGCCATGACATATTCAAAAAGGCATCAAGATGGAATATTCTTCCAATTTGAATCTTCCCTCCACATGACTTGTCCCTTCCAACAAAGCATTAAATGCTCTTACACATCTCTTGCACAAGTCAAACTTGGCATTTATTGCACCTTTCATCCCCCCTAAACATGTCTTTTCATACAAATTCAAATTTGAAATTGGCACATTGGCCAAGACTTGCACATTCCTTACCCTCTCACACCTTGACAAGTGGCATCTTGTCATTGGCCCATGAATGATCCCACATTCATCAATTTGGCCTCTCCTCTCTTCTAGTTCAACTATAAGTTGAAGGATTCTCTCCTTCAAACAACACAACATCTTGAGGCAAGGTTACTCTCTTCATTTGAGAATCAATCTTGCTCTTCATCATCCACATTTGAAAGCATCTCCACTATAGGAAACTTTAGTTCATGAGCATCTCATTGTCTATCATCTCATCATCTTGGCAATCTTGCTTATCAAGGATTGGAAAACGGCTCTTTCACATATTCAAGGAGCACCCATCCACCATAGAATAGACGCATTTCATGTCTTCTTTACATGTTTGATTTGGTTTTATCATTTTTTTTTGAAGAATGTCATGTTATTCTATGAGGATATTAGAATCATGCTAACCAATTTGCAGATTTTCATGTCTACAAAATGGCGCTAGAAGGAGGGTAATATAAGGCTATAATAGTTATTTCATATTTTAATATATAAGCTCTTGGGTCCTTAAAAGAAATTTCAGAGTTTTAGAGTCACAAGAACAATAAGTTAGTCAATAACTAAGATTTTGTTTTGAATGTTTGATTTCATATTTTGATTTGAACTCACTATTTTGTTTTTCTTGTTCTTTTTGGAGGCATTTGATTAAAATCTTGGCTATTAAGATAGGAAGATTTAGATTTGCATGTGGAAAGATTTGCTATTTTCTAGATTTATTTATCATGAATTCGGTCAGGGAATTTTTTTTTATCCATTAGATACGCCCACCATATCTTTTTTTTTGTTGCTTCAAGCTTTGCACGCCAGTAAAGAAGGATGTATATAATGTTAAATACCATGGAATTTAATAGGATGTTAGGGTGTGACATTTTCCTGAGTGGCATTTTCCTTAGTTAGCATTCCAATTAATCTTTCTCTCGTGAAGAACGCTGTCTATAAAGTCAATCAAAGCCTATTCATCTCCAGAAAGGCGTACCAAGTGTATTACTACTACCTACATATTTGTGTGCATGTCTTCAAATAGATTTCCTTTATGACAAAGAATTATGCCTTCCCCTTATTAAAATTTTTGCAATTTGTTCTCTCGAACTTGGCGTAGAATGCATATCATTCATAAATCTCCTTGTAGAAATACCCACTTACAGGTTTTATTTAATATTATTTGGTACAACAGATAAAAAAAAAATTCTTTTTGGTGGCTATGGCAGGGGCGAAATCTCACATCAGTTAATGAGTTCGGTTGTTGGTTGAAGACTTGCAGATTTAGTCATACACCTGTTGTCGAATTTACTCAAAAAGGACATGGTTTGTTTTTTTTCACCTGCCAACTCTCATTTGTTGAAAGAGAAGGAGCGGATTTCACTCTCGCAATGATTGACATTTCAAACCCAACATTAAATACAAAGTCTCACGCATCATCACATCGGCTTAGCTGCTGCTGATAACTAACACAATAAATGAACAGTCATAAAGTTTGAAGAAGCCTGGTAAATGCTTTGAAGTCGTGTTACCTACATTGTTACTTGGTTCCAATTGATATTTAATACTACTAAGAATTCTTGGACAGTCTACAGAGCAGTGTGATGTGCACGATATGTGAAGGAGTTAGTCTTCATGATACTCATGTTATGATTAAAAAATATGTGCAGGTACTTGATGGTGGATGATGAAAGATGAAAGAGGAAGCCATCGTTCTATCTGATAAAATTTTGCACTGATGATTTCAATGTTTCCTTTCTTTTTGTTTTTCTCTTCTTCATTAACAAGGATGTCTCTCTCATCAATAATAACATAGTTTGTTAAACTGAAAGGTTCTTTGTCTATAACTAATGTAGCTGCCTATAAATTCTAATGATATCTCTAATGACTAGCTATTGCGCATAGGGGTTTCTATCATTATTGTTGATTGGACATTAAAAAGGTACACGTGGGTAATAGTGTAGGGATTGCTATGAGGTTTGAAGTCATTCTGCCTTTATAGTTTTGATTATGAGATTTATCATGGTCAACCTTGGCACTTATTGCTCAAAGATTTCTTCAAAGAACACTTGTGTAGTATCAATCTTGAGCAGCGTATTCTTGATAGGAAGTGTTTGAATCACTTTAAACTATTGTTTATTGGAAGTAGCATTAAAATTCCATAATCCTATTTTGGTCATTGTTAGATTGTTATAAGTATTTTAGTTATAACATTGCTTTACCCCAATTTGAACTTTCCTTAAATGTTGAAGTTTAGATATCATCAAATGACTAACTTGTTTGGATTTCAAATAATAGCTGAATGTGGGTAGAGAGATGGAATAACTTGTTTGGCCCTTGGAATAAAAAATATGAGCTTCCTAATGATGAACTTACCTTAATAACTCTTGGTTTCTTGGTGCAGGCTTTCGACAGATTTGGACTGACGGTTATTGAATGATATTAAGTGGATATGTCGAATTTGGAGGCATTGATTATCATTTTTTTTGTAATATGTAGCAAATCCTAGATTTCAATGTTTGGATATCCTTTTAGCGCTATGTACAAGTAGCTTTTAAAGGATAGAAGTGGTGGGTTTTCCTTTTTCAGCTTATGTTTAAATACATTCATGTATAAGAGATTTTGTGAGTTATCTTACTCATGATAACTTTGTTTTGTTCATAGGTTTACATTGGCGTGCATAAACAAAGGTTAAAGGTTGACATCAAGATTGAAAGTGGAGGTTGAAATTGAAGGTTGGCATCAAATGAGAATGAAGGAAAATAGAGTGGACTTGGATATTTTCTTGAAATCGAGATTTGAAAAAAAAAAATTTTTAATGCTTGTTTAAACAATCTTAGAGCTTCAATTCACTACCCTTTTTTTTCTGTTTTAGACCACCTCACATTTCGATTTGGGCTTCAAATAAATCACTGATTGGATATTTTCAAAGTTGGTTAAAAAGAACCTTAGACATTTACTAGATTTCAATTTGGATTTAAAATTGAACAAGGCAAACTTCACATTTCAATTGGTGCTTTTAAAATGAACTCATCACTGCTTTGAGGTATAAAATGAACAAGTGTCTTTCATGTTTTGCAATATTTTTCACAAATTAACATCATTGAAATGCGTATGTGCTTCTCTCATGCTTCACAGTGATCTTGAGAATCAAAAGCATTTTGGTGATATTAACTTGTCAAAAAGATTGCCTTCACATTTCGATTTGGGAATTTTAAAAATTGAACAAAACACTTTGCGAGTGTGAGTAAACTTGTTGCGAGTGTTCTCCCTTTGTTTCTAAATGAAGGCTAATCGAACTACGGATGATTTTATTCGCTTTTGTTTAACTTAGAGGGCCTGCCTTGTGGGAAAAAGTAATCACCCAAGGGAACGACCCAACTGGGAACACGCTAAAGCTAAGGGACTTCGAACCGGTATATAAGTGTGGATTCTTGAGGGAATTTCAAGAATCACGAGGATTATTCTGATGAGATGGACAAAAATGGACTCTCACCAATGTTGGATAATCCCCCATGAATGGAATGCCCAAATTAGAACCCTTTGTTTAGAAAAAGGCCAAAACCTTGTCTATTTTGTTGGTGCAAAAGGTCATGTCCTTTGAAGCCGCCCCACGTTATACATGCGGTTTTGTTGTGTAAATGGAAAGTATGCCATGGGAGATTCATGGGTACTAATGCTTGGCTAACCTGAGAAGTGTGTGTCATGGAGGGGAGCCAGTTTCGTCAAGCATTTAGCCATTCGCACAAAATATGTGCAGCTAGATTCGTCCAAGTGGGAACCCAACAAAATATTTCCTCATCATCCTAGGGTTGTACATGTGCTTGGAATTTGCTTACTAAAGTCAACAATAGGTAACCTTTGCCTTGATTTCTTTGATTTCTACACTTTGTGGGATAAAGGGAAATTAGGACATTGGATATTCAAGTTTGAAAAATGTAATCAAGCAAGTGCTCTTGGTAAAAAGAACACACTAAAGAAAGATAAAAGACAAATTGGATTACACATGTTTTTTCTAAAATGATTTCCTACAAGATCAAAATCCCAAAGCCAAAGTTGAAAAAGCTTAGTCTGAAAGCTCGTGAAGAGCATCTTGAGAGACTTTTCAAATTTAGAGAAAGATTGGTTTACAAATTTTACAAAAAATCTTCAAGAAACAATCTTGAGTTGTATGAGTTTTACTATCAACAGAATCCCAAACTTTTTGAAAGGTTTTCTTTCCTCCCATAGGAAATATAGCGTGTTATTCAACACCGAGGTCTTGTAAGTAGAAGTGTTATTCTAGGTCAAGTCTAGGATCAAATTCAATCACTTTCATCCATCTCTCAACCATTAAATCAATCAAAGGTCACCTCACCAACAACTTTTGGAAACTTTGTAAACATCTTTTATGCTAAACTTTTAGGCGAAATCAAATCACTTTGTTTGACTTAACACAACTAGTCAAACCATCATCCTATACACAAGTTCTCTCTTGGATAATACAACTTCCTAGGGTTTATGAGTTCATCTTGTTTGGCTTAACACACCTAGCCAAATTATCAAATCATCACCTCATTTTACTTGATGCACTTAGTCAAACTACCATCTTGTAGGAGTTCACTCTATGGATAACACATCTTCCTAGAGTTTTACGATTACATTTATCACTCTTGTTTAACTTAACACATCTCGTCAAACCATCAATCCAATCACGATCAATCAAAGTCCTAAAAGGTTTAGCATTTCCTTAAAAGTTTCTTTAAAGAGTTCCATTCATCTGTATCACTCATCTTTGGTTTATCTCATCCTCGTCATCACTTTGATCCTTCATTTATCCTAGTTCTTCACTTCTTTGAACTTAAGGTTTAGACCGATTTAAAGAATTAGAGGTTCATCTCTTACATTCTTGAAAATTGATCTTCATTTTATGGTTTAAACTTGACCTCAACATAAGAGGGACATGGAATAGAAACTTGATACATCCATCATGAGAACTTCGAGTCACCCAGACTATCCATGTCTCACAATGCCAATTGATTATGAAAAGTCACATTTATGCAATTCAAACATGGTATCATTATCTCCTCCAAACTTCAACGATACGAATGTGAGTATTCCCAATCTAAAGTTTGGAACACCTTTCCCAATGATAGATTTAAATCCAGATCCAAATCTGCAAATGTATCAACCAAATGCTCAATGCATGAATTTTCCAAACAACATTATCCCACCAAATCCATACATGCCAAATAGAAGTTTGTCGAAAATGAACATTTCTAGTCCACACTTGGTGAACTTTGGGATAGATATACTTGCAAATCCCCCTAATGTTGTTCAAAATCCTAGCATTATATTGGCAATTGATTCAAAACAAGGTAACACCATGCAAAATCAAGGCAATATGATTCTCAACCACAAAAATGTTCAAAGTCAACCTATAATCCTGAATCAAAACATCATACCAAATCATCCCATTTTTCCATTGATATCACAACAACCGGTGGCAACCATCCAAGCAATCCCAACAATCAACACCATCCCCAACCCACCACCACCACCACCGCCAAAATACAACATGAAAAATTCATTCTCCATCATGTTGCAAGCCGCTCAAGAAGCTTCCCACAAAATGGCGCTCCAAAACCAACAAGCTACGCAAGTCGCTCAAGTAGCCCAACAAGCACAAGCTCAAGCTCAAGCCCAACACCAAGCTCGACAGGGGCAAGAAGAATTACGAGCACTATTGCAAGCAATGCATTACCAAGTGCATCAACAAGTAGCTCAACAACAAGCCCAACAAAAAGAATTGTTGGCACAAAAACGTCACGACCAACAACAAGCGTTGTTGGCTCAATAGCAAATATAGGCATTACTCGGTCAACAAAGTTTGCAACAGATTCCCACCACAATTGTTGAAATCAATGATCAAGAGTTATCCATCAATAAACACATTGAAGACATTCCCATCTCATCCAATGATCAAATCAACACACACCAAGAGCCACTTTTCAATCATGATCAAAATTCACCAACAATACCCAACAATGATCCAATCCAAGAAATGTTAACATCACTTGGTCTTATGGTTGAAGAAATTGAAAATCTCTCCACCATAATGGCTAAGGACAATGATCAAAATCAATCTATCAATGAGCACATTGAAGATGTTTCTACCCTATCTGATGATCAACTCACCATACATCAAGAGCCACTTTTTAATGATCTATTTCAAGGAGTGTTGGAATTGTTTGATCCCATTGACATAATCTACGATCCATCCACTAAAGATCATACTTTAAATGTCTCTACATTGCCTTATGAGTTAGAGGAAATATCTCAAGAATGTATTCCAAAGCATGATCAAAATCTTCCATCAAGGTCTAGCAATGTTCCTTCCCAAGACATATTGACATGCCTCGACCACATGATTACGGATAGTGAAGGAATCCTCAAAGATCAAAAGTATATTGAGCCACTTTCCATGCCTAAGAATGATGTCCAAGAACCCACTATAAGTAATCCATCCTGTGAAATTTACCCATGTCAAGAACTTGATCCAAAGCGTGTCGAAAGAGATTCTGTAATCACTCAAGATCGAGAATTTGTATCTCCAAGATACTACAATGATCTAATGGGCACTCTCCTATCTATACAAGATGCCGCAAATGATGATCATATCCATATAGCACACACTCCTCTATCTACCCATGAGATGCTTTCTTTGGATGGACACATAGATGATCTTCATTCAAAACAAGAGTCTCATACTCTTGATATCATTACTGAGGGACAAGAGTCTCCTACTCTTAACATTTGTACACACGACCAAAATATGGAAAATTTTGGAGACACACGAAAAATAGATCATGAAGAAGGATTCTACAGAAGTTGTGAATCTGAGACACCATGTGGAGACATATCAGAAGGTTTCTACAAAACTTGTGAATCAAAGACATCCTATGAAAGCATATCAAGAATGAATCATGAGGAAGACTTTTACAAGAACAGTAAAGCATCAACACTTCTTAAAAATGAATTACAATCTGATAACTCACAAGATCAAGCTAAAGATCAATCAGGCATTCATCCCACATGTGGAGGATCCTATCACTAGTGAAAACCACTTCGGTGGCGCTTTGGAAAGGGACCATGATGAAAATCTGGCAAACAGGTGTCATGAGTAGAATCGAGCATCTGCGTGCTCCAGTTCAGGAGAAAGCATCTTACCACATCCATACTAAAGCTAGCATTCTATTCATATCATTCCTTCATCCATGAACCATTTATCCAACCCATTTTTATCCATCTACATCCAAGGTCCAAGTTACCTTGATCTTGATAAAATTTTGGAGCACACTTCACACGTGTTTATGGTAAACATCTTGACATGGGTCATTTTCACTGATCCCATCCTACCCAATGTTATTTGAGCCTTGAAGAATAATCCGAATGAGAAACCTCTATTTGAACACCGTTATCTTATCGCAAGATGATCCATATCCATTCGTCCAAAAATCTACCCATGGAATTCCATACATTGCTATACACTAGGAGCATATATTTACATCTTGTTTAAGGAATAAATCTTGATATATATCATCCAACTTATGTGGTAATTCGAACATTGGTAAAACGTGACATCAACTTGGCCAAGCATTTGTGAGCCAAAAATCCAAATCACTACCCCATGGCATATTTTGACAAGACAAAATTCCTTATCAAGCTTTATCTTTCATCAAACATCAATTTGAACAATCAATATCAGTCGCATCTAATGTGCATGTTAGCATCCAATCAAAATCATCAAAGCAATTTTGTTCCAAATCAAGCTTCATCAATCTTGATCAATCGAATCCAATCATTTACCACCTTGTTTGACTTAACACACTTAGTCATACTATCATATTTTTGCACGAGTTTACTCTAGGATAACACAACTTCCTTGGATTTACAAGTCCATTATCATCTTGTTTGGCTTAACACACTTAGCCAAATTATCAAATCCATAATCACCTCATTTGACTTAACACAGTTAGTCAAACCATCCTCTTTTGTACAAGTTTACTCTAGGATAACACAACTTCCTAGATTTTACAAGTGCATTATCACTTTTGTTTGACTTAACATACTTAGTCAAACTATCAATCCATCAATCCAATTGATCAACATTAAGCTTGATTTTCATCAAAATCCAAAAATAGAGCACTGCTATCATATCATATCCAAATCGCCAAAATCATGCAAAAAATTCAAAAAAATCCAAAACATATCAGAAAAAACCGAAAAACATTCAGAAAAATTCATCGAAAATTAAAAAACATCCAAATTATCGAAAAATCATCAAAAACATGTCGAAATATCAGAAAATCTTCAAAAGAAATCATCATGAAAGTCTTGTAAGTCTTTCACCTTGTCGAACTATGTCGTCTCTAAGCTTGAACACAGGCAAGGTTGATCTTTGATCATCCCTCGAGACAGTTAGGGTCAATCCTAAGGCATCCATCACATTGGTAATCCGTTTGCCCATTTATTTTACATCTAGGTCAGTCCTTTAGGCGTCTGTCGCAATGACATCCGTCTGCCCTTCTAGTTAGGTGTCTATCATAGAGGCATTCATTTTTCCATATTTTTCACATTTTAGGATTTTAGGCATCCATCGCAATGACATTTTTCTGCCCATCTAGTTAGGCGTCCATCACAAAGGTATTCGTTTGTCCATCCAGTTTAAATTTTAGGATTTTAGGTGTCCGTCGCAATGACATCCGTCTGCCCATCTAGTTAGGTGTGCATCATAGGGGCACTCGTTTTTCCATCTACTTTACATTTTAGGATTTTAGGCATCCATCGCAATGACATTTGTTTACCCATGTAGTCAGGTGTCCATCGTAGGGGCATTCGTTTGTCCATCTTTTTCACATTTTAGGATTTTAGGCGCCCGTCGCAATGGCAATCCATTTTCCCATCTATCTCATTAGCATTCAAGTCAATTGGAGTCCGAACTACGTCATCTCTGAGCTTAAACATAGGCAAGGCTACCCTTGATCGGCCCCCGAGACACAAAATCCAAAAACATTTGCAAATCTTGAAAAAACCCAAAAACATTGAATAATCTAAAATATCAAAAATGTCTCAAAATAGTTCAAAAACATCTGAAACATCCAAATATCTGAAAAAAACCCAAAATGGTGCACCCGTCCCATCTCGCTTTCACCCACAATAACATGACTCATAATAAATCAATCGTCGCCTTCATCCTTTGATGAAGCAATCAGAAGTAAGTCTAGCAGTTCCAAAAGTGTGAACCTAATCATCAAAGTCTCAAGTCTAGATCAGTGAGTCAGCAAGTTGGTCAACTCAGAGTATCGATAGCTTATCACCCAAATCAGTCTCATAAAAACCCTGATCACTACATGTCCTAGGATGAAACTTTCCCACGATGGACATAAGCATCAGGTACCCCACATTAGTTTAGCCTTGGCTAGCAGTATGAAGAACACTCACTTGTTTGTTTACTTTATCTTGGTCTTTTAGAATTATCTTATGTTGCACTCATTCCAAGGACCTCTCGATGATGCCTAAACAAACCAGGTTTAGAGAGAAAGGAATGGGGCAATGATTATTATCTTTTTTCTATTGTGCTTGTTGGATACCCTTGTAAAATATCTTTGTCATGTATACTTTGTTTTGTTTGTAGGAAGGATGTCTTAGGTATCTTGTTGACCACATAAGAAGGCTTCCCTTTTTATGTTTTGGCCTGAGATCTCTAGAATATCTGAACCACATTCTGAATAAGGTTATGTTTGTCAAGTGTGAACAAGAGTACTCCTATCTGTTTGATGAGTCAAAGTCCATCACACTAGGCGCAACACCATCCTGGTTCTTAATACCTTGATGCATCACACCTACGTGTGTTATCAAACATAAAGAAAAGTATGCTCTTTTCCCATCCTTGGATAAGCAATACATTATCATCATTCATCACCATATCTAATAAAGTCTCAATGACTAGTGGACTTGTTGGACTTCTACATCTTCTTGGATTCAAGGGTTGATCCCTCTCATTCTTCTATCCTCTTTCACACTAACAATGCATCCATCCTGCATCCACAATCTTATCTTACATAATCATGCCATATCCATCTCATGCATAATCATGTCATCTCATTTTCATAATCATTTAAGTTGTTTAGGATAATATAAATTTGTTATTCTAAGCATCTTCCAAACATCTCATTTACATCATCATTTTCATAGAGATCATAGAGTCTCACCATCCATACATCCATTTTGAACCTCTTTGTCACGTGATCAACCTCAAATTGAATCTTTTCGCTCGATCTCTCGAGGGGCATTGTACTAACGTACCTATTTTCGTTGGGACATATTAAAAAAAAAATCAGAAATTTTTAATTTCGATGTCGGTAGCATCATTCTTTGAACCAATGAAACAAGCACATTGCTTCAAAGAGGGGAAAAATGTAGACATGTAAAGCTAACATCATGCATCATGCATTTCGCTCTAATTAACATTCATTTCTTCTATTAATCAATTAAAATATTTTATTGATTAAATCCCTAAGGTTCATCAGACTTAATTAAATAAATTAAATTATTTCATTAAGTCCTAAGTTCTTCTTATTTGATTTGATAAATCAAACTTATTTAAATCAAATATCAAATCCCTAAATCCCCCAAGTTAATTAATCTAAATTAATTAACTTCTAATCATAATCAGTCATTCTCTAGCTTTTGACTCAACTGGAGTCAAATCTAAACTCTCAACTAACCCACTCACTTGCACCAATAAATCAATTATTTGATTTATCAATTCTTTTAATTACTTTCAAAAGGGCATCAAAATGGAATATTCTTCCAATTTGAATCTTCCCTCCACATGACTTGTCCCTTCCATTAAAGCATTAAATGCTCTTACACATCTCTTGCATAAGTCAAACTTGGCATTTATTGCACCTTTCATCCCCCCTAAACATG
Source organism: Sequoiadendron giganteum (assembly GCA_007115665.2). Classification (NCBI taxonomy): domain Eukaryota; kingdom Viridiplantae; phylum Streptophyta; class Pinopsida; order Cupressales; family Cupressaceae; genus Sequoiadendron; species Sequoiadendron giganteum. The sequence continues at coordinate 760,691,891 of CM021102.1, read as the reverse complement.
TCTTTTCATGCAAATTCAAATTTGAAATTGACACATTGGCCAAGACTTGCACATTCCTTACCCTCTCACACCTTGACAAGTGGCATCTTGTCATTGGCCCATGAATGATCCCACATTCATCAATTTGGCCTCTCCTCTCTTCAAGTTCAAATATAAAGTGAAGGCTTCTCTCCTTCAAACAACAACACATCTTGACACAAGGTTACTCTCTTCATTTGAGAATCAATCTTGCTCTTCATCATCCACACTTGAAAGCATCTCCACTATAGGCAACTTGAGTTCATGAGCATCTCATTGTCTATCATCTCATCATCTTGGCAATCTTGCTTATCAAGGATTGGGAAAGGGCTCTTTCACATATTCAAGGAGCACCAATCCACCATAGAATAGACGCATTTCATGTCTTCTTTACACGTTTGATTTGGTTTTATCATTTGTTTTTGAAGAATGTCATGTTATTCTATGAGGATATTAGAATCATGCTAACCAATTTGCAGATTTTCATCTCTACAGGGGCTAGTATTAATTTGCAAAAAATGGAATTATAATCTCAACAATGACGTGGCGGATTTGAATGTTAAAGTGACTAATAGCCCTTGACTTTATTGGGAGGCTCGATGAAATTTGTATTCAACACACCAAGAGGATCTATTTGTGAACCTGGCCTTTATTCCTAATAACATTAAGAGGCTGCCATGTCTCTCCTTCTATTTTACCTTGGCCAAGCCTAGTGCCAAACATAAAATTGGGGCTAACCTTCATAACCAATTGGTCAATCAATGATAGTGGGGTGAAGAAAATATTGCACATTTATGGATTTATCCTTAGGAGACCCGAAACCTCGATGCCCCTTTTGAGGTGGTAGGCATGGATGAAAAATTTGATGATCTTTGGAACCGGGCACATGATGATATTGATGCAAGCAAAGATGAGGAAGTAGATCCAGAGGAGGAGACTGTAGCAAGCAAGGGAAAAGAGGTGAGGAAAGCCTTAATGCAGAGAACTAGAAAAGTAGTGGATCAACTCGACAAAGCCCCATGAAGCGCACAATTGGCTACCTCTCTTTCGAAGACTTGGCTACAACATACATGAGCCGCGAGGAAACCTAGGATAGCACAAAAAACTCAAGAGGTCATAAGGGTGGATGATTCTCCACCCATGAAAGAGACCACACACAAATGAAGCTCTTGGGGAAAGCTCACAAGCACTTGGAGCGAGCCAAGGCTCGATCTCCATGGCAACTCAAGTATCTTTCTCCCCTTCTCTTCTTCCCTCACAGTCTTTTGATTCCCTTGCAATCTTTGCGTCTCCCACCACCTCAAGTGCTTGCCTTTATTTTGTTGTTTGTACCCTCATAGGATGTTTCTCCTAATTCTCCCAAGTCGATCGATATCCTTTTTTCTCCCCCACGATCTATTCCACCATTTGTCATAGCCTAATCTCACCTCGCTGTCGCAAATCCTTTTGCTCCCACCATGTTGGCTCTGATTGAAACTGACCAGCAGATGGCATCCTCTATATCTTTGCTTTCATTGCCACTTCCTAGCTAGACCCTGACATAGCTTTCCCCCAGTCTCCCCATTAATGGTCTCTCTATAAAAGAAAACATCCTTCGAGACTGCAATGATTTCCTTCCCTTTCACTCTTCCTCCTAGTGCACCCTTCGTTGACAAACTAATTAGGTTGCTAATAGAATTCATTGATCAAGGGAACTTAACAAAGGCAACATGGGCTATTAGAGCCTAGAAAAGAAAAGAGAAATATTTAGAAAGGCCAGTCGAGCAATGCATACAAAACCTATTTAACGAAGTACATGTGTTGTTGCAATTTGCAACCATGACTCTGAATACTATTAAAATGTAGTGGTTAATGCAACCTGAGGATTATACCATCGAAGATGTGGAGGTCGATCTACACACAACTCGACTCCAAGACAAGGTTGAGCTGATAGAGGAGACTCGACAGGTGGTTACTACTAACTTTTTGAAATGTAGTCGCCAACTAAAGAAGTGAGAGGAGGAGCTTAAGAATATCAAGGAAAGAATGGAGGTCCTACACAAAAAGGATAAGGTGAGGGATGCCGAAATTGCACACCTATCCCAATAGGTGCTGGAAAAAAAGGCCAAAGTTTAGGAGGAGCTCATAAAGTTTCAGTTACAAGATACCAACCTAGTTACTGAACTACAAAAAAACCACCAGGAGCTCCAGGGTGAATTGATTCAGGTAGAGCTATAAATACAACAAAAAAATGTGGAGCTTTAAGGCAAGCAAGCTCAATTCAAAAAGGAATTTGAAGAGCTAAAGCTCTCTCTAGAAAAAGAGTCCACAACTCGAGGTCAAATCGAAGAGTCATTACAAAGAAAGGATGTTGAGTTGAAAACTCTATAGGAACAACTCTCTACACCAAGAAAAAGGATTGAGGATTTCATGCAAGTTGTTGGTTCAAAGGAGGCAGAGATTGTTCTTTTGAAAGAACCTCCTCAACTGCTTGTTTCGGAGTTAGATCTTCGTTTGGTGTCCCAACAACTATATATCTTGTATTGGGAGAGTCAAGGCATCTTGTTTTACTCTTCAACCAACACTCCAATTCATGGCTGACATTGTAGGTTTATTCTAGAAGGTGCATGGAACGATGGAGAAATTTCACCAGTTCTTTGCCGAAAGGGTTCCCAAAGCAGAGAGGTTACTCAACAAGTTGTACACAACAGCTAACTTGGATTTAATCTCCAAATGGATTGAATATAGAATGCCATCTTTAAAGAAAGAAAGGTACTTCATCTGTTGTCATGCGGCTATTACCCAGGCTAGCAATTTCTAGGCAACACTAAACTGAACTATAAACAAACTGTAGATGCAATTTTCCTAGTTGACTCACATTCTAGTAAGGATCAAGGAGAAATAATGGGACATATCTGCCTTTCAAATTTTTAGTCAACCTTCGACGGTGGTAGACATAGAAGGCACCACCTATCAAATCGTGTCTCTTTTTTCTACTCAAGTCCAAGACGAGGATCTTAATAGAGAGCTGCCCTTCAAAGAAGTTATTGATCTGTGCAAGGCATAAGATAATTTGCGCACCACATCAATTACTTCGGAGGATGAATAGATGCCTCTATAGACCGCACTCTCAAATCTCTAACTCTGGTTCCCTAATGGATAAAGCTCTGGTCTATGAACCATAAATTTTTGGTTCCCATTCTGCAGGCAAAATTCCCTTGGTAGTCACCAAGAGTTGTGGATTGAAAAATCCTTAGAGCTCCATTCATGTTAATATTGACTATTTTGCACAGCGTGGGTCCGCACCTTGTATTTTTGAGCATCTCAAGCCCCCTTTTCCGTCACCCCTACACACTTGCTCCACATGCCCACTACAAGCTCATTGAAGGGGATTCTTCCCTTGCTTCTCTCTCGACCTTTTTCTCTTCAAAACGTGTTAGAAGTGCAAACTTTGGGAACCCTCTCTCCTTTGCTTCTCCTCTGATCACCGACAGTGTGCCATGTCGCATCATTTTGCAAGCAACTTTTTGGCGGTCCCCACAACTAGTGTTTCAATGTAGACCTCTCCATGTGTCAACTTTGAGGGGATTTTAATCGAAGGGTTGGAACAAGCGAGTGAGAAGCTCAATCTCTTCATCATGTGTCACTCAGAGAGGTTCCCCGCTTCTTCCTTGGGACCACAACCATCATTTATTGGGAGGAAAATCTTGTTCAAAGGCGACTATGTGTGCTGAAAAAAATCTTTCTGTTGCAATGGCCTAGCAAATTGCAAAATGATCCCTCAAACCGTATCCAAAAAGAAGGTTTCTCCTACCTAAACATTTAAATCTTGGTGCATCACCTTAGATTAAGTTTTGTTTTATATTTTCTTCCTTTTCCCTTTCCAAACCCCCAATTATAGGAAGATTTCACCTCTTTAAAAATCCTAGAGGTTAGTTAGTTTAGAGCAATTGGTCCCCCCCATTAACTGATTTTCACATAAGGCTATTTTCATAGCGATTTTAGGCATCAACAAGTACAAATGAGGGCTCTTCTTCATAACATTTATTCATTTGAGCAATCTTTTCTCTCAATTTATCTTTGTAAAATATATCTTTCCTAAGTTGAGTTTTGTTATCCTTAATCTTCTTGAGATTTATCTCTTCTAGCCTATTTATTTCATCCTAAATTATTTGGAATTCTTGTGACAACTCATTCTCATCTAGTAAATCATTCTCAATGTCTCAGGTATCAATGTAAATCTCAATATCTTCAACAAACAAAAATTGTGGTAATTGGTTTAATAGTAGGGCTAGAGTTAGTTAATTCCTTTTCAAGAGGGTTATTTCTTAATAAGTCATACTATGAGTAAGTAGAAGTATTTTCTGGAGGATTTAGGCTATGAGTAGCTCAAGCATCAAAATTATCTTACAAGGTTTTCTGTCTTAGCCCTTTTTTCTTACCAAGGCTATTAAGGTGGGTTTGATCCTCACTCATAGTAGACTTAATAACTACATTATCTTCATTAGTGGGAGGCATTTTGAATTCAAGATCAATAAAATATCTCAAATTATAATTGCTACTATCATGAGAACACCTAGATCTATGAGGAGGAGAAGGAAAAAAATTACTTGTACTTTTCTTCTTCCATGACTGCTAAGGATTGTGTGCCAATTCTCTTTCCAACTTTTGTTTAGAGTTTTTGTTGAGTTGAGATCTTGTTGTTAATTTTATATTGTAGCTCGGACAGTTGTTTCTCCAATTCCAAGAATTAGTATTTAATTCTTGAGACTTCTAGATAGAAGTTAGTTAGGTCCAGATATTTAATTATTTAATTAAATAATTGATTCCTCTAGAGACTTCTAGAGTCCAGTTAGTTAGGGTTTGTTAGAGTCTAATTAATCTTAGCCATTGATTGAGATTAAATCATGGCCATTGGTTTTTCAGTGAGAATAGTTTAAAAGGGGGTCATTGGACATTTGGAGAATACATACTAATAGACACAAGTTGGAGAAATATTTTGCAGTGATAGCAAGGGCGCAGTGATAGCGTTGGAGGCAACAGCAGTGGAATTTCAGCAGGAGAAATTAAGAGAAGAATTTCCGGTGAAGAATATTGCTGAAGCTTTGTCAGTGAGAGGCAAGTAGTTTCTTTTGTATCTCTTGATTTGCTAAAGATTAATATAATTCCTCATCTGCAGTACTGGTTTTCCCTCCGGGGTTTGTCCAGGGACAATTTGTCCAAAAATATTGTGTTTATTATTTTGCATGTTTTCAATTCCTGTGAGTTTTATTTGTGAAGTTGCAATTGTATTATTTTTCAGTATTTGTTGTGAATTAATTTTCAGCAGTCAAATAATCTTTATAGATAGGAGATTAATAATCAGTAACTACAATAGATTTTTCACATGGTATCAGAGCAGATCTAAGGGCAGAAAGAGCTCAGCACAGGTACAGGAAGAAAAGAAGAAAAATAGAGGGTTTATAAAACCCAGTTCTACCTCTTCAGTATTATTATTTTTGTTTTTACTATTTTTTTGTTTGAGATGGCCTCAGCAGGTTTAAGAGATCAAGAAAGATTGGATGGAGCCTCAAATTTTGGTGTCTAGAAAGCTAGAATTTCTTTATTGTTGGAAGAGAATGGTATCAAGGAATATGTTACCAGTGTTGTAGCTGTACCTACAGATCCAGCGCAGCTCTTAGCATATAAGAAGGAAGATGCCAAGGCAAGGGGGTTGATTCTTGCTGGTGTTAAGGATCATATTGTTCCACATATCGCAGATTTGTATACAACGAAGATGTGGGATGCCATTTTGAATCTGTACCAGAATGCTACCACTAATAGGAAGCTGATTCTTAGAGAAAAGTTGAGGAATACCAAGATGAATAAGGGAGAAGATGTTACAAGTTACCTCACCAAACTGAGACTTGTCAAGGATGAGTTGGCAGTTGTTGGAGATAAACCAGATGATGACGAGCTAGTACCGATAGCTCTAAATGGGTTTAATAAGCAGTGGGATGTCTTTGTTCAAGTTATTAATGGACGAGACACCTTACCGAGTTGGGATCAACTATGGAGTGACTTCACTCAAGAGGAGCTTAGACTAAGCCTTGTTAGTGGTGCCATCAGTAAGAGTCAGAAAAGTGAGGCAGAATAGGAAAACGTTGCCCTAGCAGGAAAAGGTAAAGCAAAGAAGGGGTCTAGCAAACGATCAAATCCTAAAGGCGAGAAGAAGAATGTCTTGTCTAAAGTCAAGTGCTACGGCTGTCACGAGTTTGGCCACTATGTCAGAAATTGCCCACAAAAGAAGAAAGGCAAGAAGCAGACGGCAGCTTCAGCAAGTGTAGATGAGCTCTCTAGTAGAATGGAAGATGATTTTGCACTCATAGTTTGTATGGTTAGCTCAACCTCACAGGGTGTTTGGTATATAGATAGTGGGGCATCATTTCATATGGCAGGAGTTAGAGAATACTTTTCCAGTTATAAGGAGGACATCAGAATCCAAATATCTATGGGGAACATGTCCAAACTAAATCTAGTTGGAAAAGGGACTATTCTATTTCAAAGGGAGAATGGCAAGCTGATTCCCATTCATGATGTGTTGCATGTGCTAGGCTTGGGTATGTACATGGGGGTTGATATTTCATCCTCTATAGTTGGTAGCAGTAACCAATAGGATACTCAGGAGTTTATGGGAGCTCCTAGGATGAGTAGTAGGCAGTGGAGACAACTATCTAGGTATAATGACTATATGGTTTTAGTCAGTTAGTTGGTAGATAGTGAGCCTTCTAGTTATCAGGAGGCCGCACAATAGCAAGTGTGGCGAGATGCGATGGTTGAGGAATATACCTCAATAGTGCAAAATGATGTGTGGGAGGTTGTGCCTAGACTGAAAGATAGGGCAGTGGTTGGATCTCGTTGGATCTATAAGATCAAGTACGGTGTAGATGGTAGCATCAAGAAATACAAGGCAAGGTTTGTGGCCAAGGGTTTCTCTCAGAAGGAGGGAATAGACTATGAGGATACATTCACTCCAGTGGCCAGGTATACTTCTATACGAGCTGTGATCTCTCTTGCAGCACAAATGGGATGGCAGATCCATCAAATGGATGTCAAGACAGTGTTTCTTAATGGTGATTTGAAAGAGGAGGTATACATAGAACAACCAGAGGGCTTTGTAGCACACAACAGTGAAACCCACGTGTGCAGATTGAAGAGAGCTTTGTACGGACTCAAGCAAGCTCCCAGGGTGTGGTATGAGCGCATTGATGAATACTTGTAGGGATTGGGCTTTGTGAAGAGTGAGGCAGATGCTAATATCTACTACTTGGTAGTTGGGGGTGAGATTCTCATTCTTGTTCTATATGTGGATGACTTGTTTTTAATAGGTTCACTGGGGCTCATAGAGGAGTGCAAGTGAGACCTTGCAGCAGAGTTCAAGATGAAGGATTTGGGGCTTATGCACTACTTTCTAGGCATGGAGGTATGGCAGACAGATGGTGAGATTTTCCTTGGACAAGGGAAATACTACATTGAAATCTTGAGAAGGTTCAAGATGGAGGATTGCAGAGCCATGTCTACTCCTATGATCACAAATTGGAAGAAGGTAGACTCATCTAGGGAGAAGGATGTATACCCCACCTTATACATATAGTTGATTGGGTCTCTCATGTATTTGGTCAACACCAGACTAGATATATCCTTTGTAGTAAATTCTCTTAGTCAGTTCATGGTTGAGCCGAAGAGAATGCATTGGACAACAGCAAAGCATGTGTTGCGATATTTGTGTGGTACAATCGAGTATGGGATCAAATATGCTCGAGGTGATGGTATTAAGTTGATAGGCTATACTAACGCAGATTGGGCAGGCAGTACAACAGATAGGAAAAGCACTTCAAGGTGTTGCTTTAGCTTGGGATCAGGAGTTGTCTCTTGGTACACTAGGAAGTAGAAGTCTGTGGCTTTGAGTTCTACAGAGGCAGAACACATAGCAGCTAGCATGGTGACATGTGAGGCGATATGGCTTCAGAAGTTGTTCGTAGCCTTGTTAGCTCAAAGGGTTGAGACTACAATGATACACTGTGACAATCAGAGTTGCATCAAGTTGTCTGAGAATCCAGTGTTTCATGATAGGTCTAAGCATATAGACATCAGGTATCATTTCATCAGGGATTGTGTACAACGGGGGATTATCTAGCTATAGTATATACCTACAGATCAACAGGTAGAAGACATTATGACAAAGGCATTGGGGAAGGAAAAATTTATCTTCTTTAGAGATATGTTGGGTGTTATGCAGAACACCTTCCTCGCTAAGAGGGAGTGTCAATTTTATATTGTAGCTCGGACAGTTGTTTCTCCAATTCCAAGAATTAGTATTTAATTCTTGAGACTTCTAGATAGAAGTTAGTTAGGTCTAGATATTTAATTATTTAATTAAATAATTGATTCCTCTAGAGACTTCTAGAATCCAGTTAGTTAGGGTTTGTTAGAGTCTAATTAATCTTAGCCATTGATTGAGATTAAATCATGGCCATTGGTTTTCGAATGAGAATAGTTTAAAAGGGGGTCATTGGGCATTTGGAGAATACATACTGATAGACACAAGTTGGAGAAATATTTTGCAGTGATAGCAAATAGTCTTGTAGTGATAGCAAGGGCGCAGTGATAGCATTGGAGGTAGCAGTAGTGGAATTTCAGCAGGAGAAATTAAGAGAAGAATTTCCGGTGAAGAATATTGCTGAAGCTTTGTCAATGAGAGGCAAGCAGTTTCTTTTGTATCTCTTGATTTGATGAATATTAATATAATTCCTCATCTGCAGTACTAGTTTTCCCTCTAGGGTTTTTCCAGGGACAATTTGTCCAAAAATATTGTGTTTATTATTTTGCATGTTTTCTATTCCTGTGAGTTTTATTTGTGAAATTGCAGTTGTATTATTTTTCAGTATTTGCTACAATAGATTTTTCACACTTGTTGGTCTCATGACATCTAAAAATTTATTGAGATTCTTTTCTTCTTTCTTCTTCTTAATTCTTTTGCACCAACAAAGAGACTTAGAGTCATCGCCCAATTACGAGATTTTAAGTTATTTAAAACAATTCTCAAAGAAGAATGTAAATGGAAAGCAATTTGACAAATCCTAACACAGACTGAGACAACACGTAAAATTTATTTTGACTCTATACTAAACAATCTACAACAAATTTTCAAGGTATCCCGAGCAGATTTTCCAATCTATTGGTGATTTTTAATTTGGTTTCCAATCACTCAAGATAATTAGCAATTAAGTATTACTATTCTATAGATTATCTTTGAGATGATCTTGGGAATTAAAACCAACCAACACATCTCCAGTAAAATTTAAGAGTGCTAAAAATAGATATTGGTTATAAAAATTACTATTACTATTTAATATTTTAGATAGATATCAAAATGACATTTTTGTAATAAATATTTTATATAAGTTTAATTTTGTATATATTTTGACATAGTTTGTATGATTTATGAATTATGATATTATTATTGAAATTTAAATACCTCTTCAATTATAACAAGTAAACTTTATCTAAAGCAAAATAGCTTTAAAAAGTTAAAAAAATACAAATTCAATATAAATATCTCGAAAGTATTATTTTAATTATATTAAATAAATAATTTATTGCATATATTAAATATATAACTAAGAAAATTCAATTTTATTTACTACTTTTCTAAAATCCATCATTCATTGATTACTAATTTAATTGGTAGATTCTATTCTTTTGAAAAACATCATTTTGTTTAATTTAATTTTGTTGATTGTTCTTTAGTTGAGTAATACCTTAGAAGTTAATTCATCACCATATGAAAAATTCAACACTAATTTTATCAATATAATAATAATGCATACAAGATAAGATAATAATGTATAAACTATTTATGATTTCATTTTTTTGTGTATATTTAAATTTGACATTACTATTTACAATATTTCTAAACTCAATAGGAGTTGTGTATATTTTTATATTATTAAAACTTATAAATATTTAAAATTTAGTAAAATAAACTCTTACATTCAAAATATCTCTCTATCTCTATATCTAATACTAAATATCCTACCATAAACTATATTTTAATTGATGCCAGAAATAGCTCTTTCTTTAACAAAACCTCTTCCCCATAAAGCACACTTCTAAGCTATGGACAATGCATATTAAGGTGGGTGCTTCCATTTACTTCCACATTGGCCAAATTTTAGGAGAAAGGTAACTTTTGATTAATACTAATGGATGGCTCAAAAAAACAATGACATCAATGCAAGGTTCCAACATGCCTTTGGTTGGTTCATACATTTTATTAATAGCTCAAAAAATTTTCTTACAATGTAATTTTAATTCTATTTAATCAAAGAGATGGTCCTTCAATTGAACCTGGGGCATCAAATCCAATATAAATTTATCCTCATCATCATATTTGTAGCCATCATATTCATCTTCAACCTCAACTCAATGAATGGTCTTTTGAGAAAAATATAAAATATTTTATCCCACTCTTTGTCCCCATCTCCATCAATAGCTAAGAGTGCTTATAATATATTGAAGTGTTGCCCATAAATTTTCCTTCCGTGATTTTTTGTATGCCAATATATTTAATTTTTTTAAAAAATATTTGTTATTAAAAATTTAATAGTTTAGATAGATATCAAAAATGACATCTTTATAATAATTTTTTTATTTAAGTTTATTTTTTAAATATTTTGACATAGTTTGTATGATCTATGATTTATGATAATATTATTCAAAATTAAAATACATGTACAATTATAATAAAGAAAAAATAATCTAAAGCAAAATAACTTTAAATAAAACTTGAATTACTATTAACAATATTTATAAATATTGAATTGAAATACACTATGTTGTGTAGATTAATTTAAATGAATAGAACTCAAATATCAATACAAGCAAATATTTTGAGTATCTCAAGACTTTAATAGTACTGCTAATGTATTGAATTTCACTATAGTCTTTCAATTTGAGTATCTCAAGACTTAAACAATACGGCTAATGTATTGAATTTCACTATAGTCTTTAAAAGTTGATTTAACACATGACCATGAGAGAAGTATAGGGTTACAAAAATTTCATCAAATTACATTATATTTTTTCCATTTCATTAATCTCAAGACTTATAGTACTGCAAATGTATTTAATTTTATTGTAGTCTTTCAAATTTGATTTAACATGTGACTATGAGAGAAGTATAGGGGTACAAAAATTCCATCAAATTACATCATATAATTCCCATTTGATTAATTAAATAGAGCTCAAAAAATCACACCAGGAGTTTAACTGTACCATTAATAATCAAATGGAGTTCAAAATTTAATGTGTGACTATAAGAGAAGTATAAGGGTACAAACATTCCATGGAATTACATTATATTCTTTCAATAATTGAATAGAGCTCAAAACTTAATAAATGAGATCACACGAGGAGTTTAATGTACGATTATAGTACATTATGTTACAACTATTGTGTTCAGCTACAATAAATTCTAAAATTTTGACTTAATTGAGTAGAGTTCATGAGTTAATACATGAGAGTATAAAATAAGTTCATCAATAATTCTAAACTCAAGAAGTTTTGAGTATATGAAAATTAAAAAATGTATATTATAAAAAGTATAAAATATTAATATTGTTACACTACAAGTGAAAATAAGATCGGTATATTATTATATATTTGTTTATTACTCAAATTTTAACTCTGTAAAGATGAAACACATCATATTTGATAAGAAAAAATATTTATATAAATTATTTACTATAACCATATCTAAAAAATTATATATTAATACTTATAATCAATATAATCTATAAATATAAATTATTATTTTTATTTTGAATAATTAAAAAAATATTCAATTAATGAATAATGTTCAAATTTTAATAACCAAATATTTTTATTAAATATATTTAAAATATACAAATATTTAATATAAATTAAATATCATATTTAAATCTAAATATGAAATATATAAAATAAATTAAATACTAAGTTTAATATGCATAATACAGAATAAATATTAAATTTAATATATATAATAAAAATAAAGTAATAAATTTAGTACATACACTCTACTACCTAAATTTTTCCCCATAAAACCCACTTCTAATCTCGTATAACTGCATTTTAACTTGAAAAAGTAGCTTCCCGAAACACAGTGTAGCAATAGCCGACAATGGAACACTAAATGATTGGAACTATGCATGAAGAAGATAATTGCTTACTCATCTGATCATACTTTACAGATTGTCCAGAACAAAATTCTCATGAGAAAGTCAAATTTTAAGTTTATTTAACCACAGGGATTTGTTAGAGGCTTCCAAGAGAAAATATGACAATTCCAGATTCATCCACGATATTAGGAGAATGAGAACTAGCTGGAATAGGATTACAAGTGAAGAAAAAGAAGGGGAATTTCAGCAGAGAAGAAAAGTGAGAGCTCATGCAAAGAGGATGGCTCAAACAAAGAAGTAAATGGCATGGAAGAATCAATGGTCATACATCATATTCCAGAGGACATCTTGAACATAATATTTTGTAAACTTCCTCTTCATATTCTGTTTCAATTTCAAATCATTTGTTCTTCATGGTAGGCTATTATTTCTAGATCTGCTCATTTTCACAATCTATGGGAACAAAGTAACATGCAAATGTGGCTGGATCATTATGATGCAACAAGTGAGTCTTCTATTGGGTTTGTTCTCTTTGATGTCAATAGAAGGCTAAGGTTCAAGAAGATATTTAGTGATGAGTGGAGATGCAATTACTCAAAATGGTTTTTCAGAGCATCTTGCTTTATAGCTATAAGAGAAATGGGGGCATCTTGCTTTATAGCTCTAAGAGAAATGGAACCCTTCAATTGATCAATCCATTGACAATGCAATCCCATAGACTTGAAGATGTAGGGGTGACTAGAATAAGTAGGATTTCATTCTACATGAAAAGATATCATGATGATGTGGTTGTGCACTTCAAGTTTGATTCAAAGGAAAAGATTTATCAGGTTAATTGTTATAATTGGATGTCTTTATCCTTTAAGAAGATTTTTTTTTTTTGGCTTTGATCTATAGATTTGCATGTGAAAATTCTATTGCAGTTATTGATTGCTAAAAATTAATTTAGAGCAAATACTGAAAAATAATACAATTGCAACTTTGCAAATAAAACTCATAGGAATAGAGAAGAAAACATGCAAAATATTCTTCTCTGAAAATTCTTCCCTCAATTTTTCCTGCTGAAATTCCACTGTTGCTGCCTCCAACGCTATCACTATGCCCTTGCTATCACTGCAAGACTATTTTCTATTACTGCAAATTTATTTGCTATCAATGCAAATCTTTCTCAAGTGTGTGTTCTCCAAATGCCCATTGACCTCCTTTTAAACTATTCTCATTGAAAAACCAATGGCCATGATTTAATCTCAATCAATGGCTAAGATTAATTAGACTCTAACAAACCCTTACTAACTGGCCTCAAAAAGTCTCTAGAGGAATCAATTAATTAAATAATTAACTGGACCTCACTAACTTCTTTTTAGAAGTCTCAAGAATTAAATAATAATTCTTGGAATTGGAGAAAATAGTTGTCCGAGCTACAATAAATTAACACTCCCTCTTAGTGAGGAAGGTGTTCAGCATAACACCCAACATATCTCTGAAGAAGATGAATTTCGCCTTCCCTAATGCCTTTGTCAAAATGTCTGCTACCTGCTGATCTATATGTATATACTATAGCTGAATAATCCCTCGCTTTACACAATCCCTAGTGAAATGATACTTGCTGCCTATATGCTTAGACCTATCATGAAACATCAAATTCTCAGACAACCTTATGCAACTCTAATTGTCGCAGTGTATAAGCCCCAAATCCTTCATCTCAAACTCTGCTACAAGGTCCCGCTTGCACTTCTCTATGAGCCCCAGTGAACCTGTTAGAAACAATTCATCCACATATAGAACAAGAATGAGAAACTCACCCCCAACCACCAAGTAGTAGAGATTAGCATCCACCTCACTCTTCACAAATCCCATTCCCTACAAGTATTTATCAATGTGCTCATACCACGCCCTAGGGGCCTGCTTGAGTTCTTACAAAGCTCTCTTTAATCTACACACATGGGTTTCATTGTTGTGTGCTACAAAGTCCTTTGGTTGTTCCATGTATACCTCCTCTTTCAATTCACCATTAAGAAACATCGTCTTGACATCCATTTGATGGATTTTTCATCCCATCTGTGCTACAAGAGAGATCACGACTCGTATAGAAGTATAGGTCTGGCCACTGGAGCGAATGTCTCCTCATAGTCTATTACCTCCTTCTGAGAGAAACCCTTGGCCACAAACCTTTCCTTTTATTTCTTGATGCTACCATCTGTACCGTGCTTGATCTTATAGATCTAGCGTGATCCAACTACTACCCTATTTGTTGGTCTAGGAACAATCTCCCACACATTATTTTGCACTATTGAGGTATATTCCTCAACCATCACATTTCTCTACACTTGCTACTATGTGGCCTCCTGATAACTGAAAGGATCACTATCTACTAACTAACTTACTAAAGTCATATAGTCATTATACCTGGTTGGTTGTTTCTGTTGTCTATTACTCATCATAGGAGCTCCCACAAACTCCTAATTATCCCTTTGTTTCTGTTGGTTACTGCAACCAATTGTAGAGGATGATGTATCAACCTCCATGTGTTCTTGATGCATCTCTTGGATCTGCTACTTTTTTTGCTCCATACTCTATGAGCTCTCAACACCTGAGCATGTGCTTGTACTAGTAACTCTAATCAAACTTTGTTGTCCCTGATCTGATTGCTCGATCCTTGGAGCTTTTGTTGGCTACTCACTCTAATCATTTGTTGGAAAATATTCAGACCTTCTAAATGCCTTGTCCTCCATGAACTTGACATCACTTCTAATTGTAATCCTCATGGCCCTTGGAATAAATATCTAATATGCCTTTGAGGTCTCGTTGTACCCCACAAAGTACCCTCTCTTTGCAATCTAATCTAGCTTGGAACGTGTAGCCCCTGGAATGTGACAATATGCCAAACTCCCAAATATCTTGAAATGGCTGACATTTGGCTTCTTCCATGAGAACGCCTCCTCTAGTATCATCTTGCCCAATACCTCATGTGAAACCCTGTTTTGTATGTATACTACTGTATGGCATGCCTCTATCGATAAGTAGCATGGCATATCCTAGTCATACAACATAGCCCTTGCCACCTTTGATATAGACCATTTTTTCCTCTGAACAACCCCATTTTGTTGCGGGTTGCAAGGAATAGTCCATTCTCTCTTGATTCCTTCCCTGGTATAGAACTCCTAAAACTCTTTCCCTGTGTACTCGCCTCCATTTTATGAACAAAGAACCTTTATGTTCCTAATCGTTGAATTCTACACAAGAGCTTTGAACTCTTGGAAACAACTGAAAACCTCATCCTTGGTCATCAAGAAGTATATCTAGGTCTTCTTAGAGAAATCATCAATAAAATTAACAAAGTACTCGTATCCTCTGAGAGACTTCATCAACATTGGTCCACATATATCTGATGTAGTAGATCAAGAACACCCTTTGATCTAGTGTCACTCCTTGGAAAATTTTCTTTCACAAACTTCCCCAGCACACATCCCTTACATACATCATCATGTCATGTGCTCACGTCTGGAACACCTATCACTATCTCACGAAGCAATTTAAGGTCTCCGTGATGTATATGGCCCATCCTCCTATGCCATACTGCTCCTTGATCTATAGAATTACCGCTGCTCATCAATGTCTTATGAGTATCAAGGTGCAACCTGTAAATTTGGCCACTCCTATCTCCAATAGATATGGGTGATTTCCAATCCTTGTGCTTGATTAACACATTTTACCCTCTAAATATTACATTGTAGCCTCTATCCTGAAGGATAGATACGGAAATCAGATTCATACCCAAGCCTGACACATGCAACACATCATGAATGGGAATTGGCTTGCCATTCTCCCTTTGTTATAGAACAATCCCTTTTCCAACTCAATTTAGTTTGGACATGTTCCCCATAGAAATATAGATTCTAATGTCCTCCTCTGTGTAATTGGAGAAGTATTCTCTAACTCCTGTCATATGAAATGGCGCCCCACTATCTATATACCAAACACCCTATGAGGTTGAAATAACCATACAAACTGTGAGTGCAAACTCATCCTCCATTCTAATAGAGAGCTCATTTTCACTTGTTGAATATGTCGTCTACTTCCTTTGTGGGAAATTGTTGACATAGTGGGAAAAATTGTGACATCCATAGCACTGGACTTTAGACAAGTCCTTCTTCTTCTCACCTTTAGGATTTGATCCTTTGCTAGACCCCTTCTTTGCTTTCCCTTTTCCTGATAGGTTAACATTTTCCTATTCTGCCTCACTTTTCTAACTCTTACTGCTGGTACCACTAACAAGGCTTAGTCTAAGCTCCTCCTTAGTGATGTCATTCCATAGTCGATCCCAACTTGATAAGGTGTCTTGTCCATTAATAACTTGAACTAATACATCCCACTGCTTAGTAAACCCATTTAGGGATATCTGTACTAGCTCGTCATCATATGGTTTATCTCCAACAACTGCCAACTCATCCTTGACAAGTATAAGTCTGGTGAGGTAACTTGTAACGTCTTCTCCCTTGTTCATCTGGGTATTCCTCAACTTTTCTCTAAGAATCAACTTCCTGTTTGTGGTAGCATTCTGGTACAGATTCAAAATGGTGTCCCACATCTTCTTCGTTGTATCAAACTCTGTGATATGCTAAACAATATGATCCTTAACACCATCAAGAATTAGCCTCCTTGCCTTGGCATCTTCTTTATTATATGCTAAGAGTTGTGTTGGATCTGTAGGTACATCTACAACACTGGTCACATATTCCTTGATACCATTGTCTTCTAGCAATAAAGAAATTATGGCTTTGTAGACACCAAAATTTGAGGCTCAATCCAATTTGTCTTGATCCCTTAAACCTGTTGAGGTCATCTCAAATAAAAATAATAATAAAAAAACAAATAATTCTGAAGAGGTAGAACTAGGTTTTATAGACCCTCAATTTTTTTTCTTCTTGTGCCTGTGCTGAGCTCTTTCTACCCTTAGATCTGCTCTAATACCATGTGAAAATTTTATTGTAGTTACTGATTATTAATCTCCTGCCTATAAAGATTATTTGACTATCGAAAATTAATTCACAGCAAATACTGAAAATAATACAATTGCAACTTCACAAATAAAACTCACATGAATAGAGAAGAAAACATGCAAAATAATAAACATGATATTTTTGGACAAATTGTCTCTAGAAAAACCCCGAAGGATAACCAGTACTGTAGATGAGGAATTATATTAATCTTCAGCAAATCAAGAGATACATAAACAACTTACCTCTTACTGACAAAGCTCCAACACTATTCTTCTCCGAAAATTATTCCCTCCAATTCTCCTCTTGAAATTCCACTACGCCCTTTCTATCACTGAAAGACAATTTTCTCTCACTGCAAATTTATTTTCTATCACTGCAAATCTTTCTCACTATAAATTTGCATTTTGATTATCTCAAACAACTATTAACATTGTTAGTCAAATTAAGCAAATCAAATAGAACATCCCTATGAAATACCTAATCATGTTCAAATATGCAAAAATGAGATAAATAGAACAAAGACACAAAATCACATGAAAACGTGATTAAACCCTCATCTCACAGTGAATTGGTGCCACTTTGTTGTGTAGGAAGCAACCCTTTCCCAATCCCTAACAAGCAAGATGATGAAGATAAAATGTTGTGATAATGGACAAAATTAGTTCTCAAATGTAGAGAGTAACTTTGCATAAAATTGTGTTGTATTTGTTTTGGAGAAATGATTTGCTTTTATAGATTCAAGGTTAGGAGATTGAGTGATTTTGGATGAATGTGGGATCGTTCATAAGCCAATGACAAGATGCCACTTGTCGAGATTTGAGAGGATGATGGTTGTGCAAGTTTTGGCCAATGTGACAATTTGAAATTTAAATTTGGATGAAATTACATGTTTAAGGGGGATGAAAGATGAATTAAATGCCAAGTTTGACTTGTGCAAGAGAAATGTAAGAGAATTAATGCTTTGTTGGATGGACAAGTCATGTGGGAGGGAGATTCAAAATTGGAGGAATATTCCTTCTTGATGCCCTTTTGAAAGTAATTAGAAGAAATAATAAATCAAAGAATTGATTTATTGGTGCAAGTGGGGTGGGTTAGTTAAGAGTTTAGATTTGACTCCAGTTGAGTCAAAAGCTAGAGAATGGGTGATTATGTTTAGAGGTTAATTAATCTAGATTAATTAACTTGGAGGATTTTAGGGGTTTGATATTTGATTTATTGAATCAAATAAGGACTTAAGGACTTAATTAAATAATTTGATTCATTCATTTAAATATGATGAAGCTAGGGAATTAATCAATAATTTTTTTTAATTGATTAATAGAAGAATTCGATGTTAATTAGAGGGGATGCATGATGCTGATTATTTTACGTGTCTACAATTATATTAGTCAAAATTTCATTGATTATGAAATGCGATATACAACAATAGAAAATCAATGTCTGGCTCTCCTATTTGCTACTAATAAGTTGAGACCTTACACAATTCTGAAATACATGTAATGACAAAATTCTATCCTTGAAAACATCTTTTCACTAAAAAAGATTTATTAGGACGCCTAGCTAGATTTGTTATGTTGTTAACAAAGTTTGAACTTAAGTTTGTTTCAAAAAAAGAAAGTAAAGGACAAGACTTAATCGAACACTTAGCAGTGGCTCCCTCACCCCTGGTGTTACCTAATACAAAAACATTTCTTGATGAAAATGTGTTGAATGTTTAGAAAGATAAAAAAACATGGGAGTTATACTTTGACAGATCTAAGTGTAGAATAGGCTTTGGAGCTAGTATTATAATAGTTCTACATACATGAAATCATATTCCCTTGTCCTACTACTTATATTTCCTATGCACCAACAACACAAAATAATATGACTTGCGTTACTTGTCAGTTTAAATGCTATTTTAGCTTTGAGGGTTCAAAATATTAAGATATTTAGTGATTCACAATTGATTATTAAAAAAATAAATAGAACATATCAATTGAAGCATGACAAATTGTTGAAATACAAGGATATCATGATGAAGTTGTTAGAGAAGTTTGAATCGTTTACCATTGATAACATCCCATGAAAGGATAATTGACATGTAGATTCAATGAAAAGATCAGCTTCTCTTATATCCTTATCTTCATCTAAAAATCATCAATAAGGTTTTAAAAAGTTCTTAGGTGATCTTCATATGATATAGCATTATTTCTAGAAAACTTAAAGAATTTCTAACCTCATTTGGAATAGTATTAGAATCTATCCAAGAATACCATCAAAGTTTAACCTCCTATATCTGTCCATTTACAAAGGTCTTCTTGTATGAATATTCCTTGTAGCACCTTGTTGTTGACTAACAATATTTTGACTTACAACATTTGGGTCAACTTGTGGGCTAGACTATGGGATACTCTAACCTATATGGGATGAATTTTGAGCACCAATTATTGAGGTATTTGTAAAAAAAATAGCAATTGGGTTTTGAGAACTTAACTTAGAAGTTGAAGAACCTCCAGATCCATTAGATATTTTAAAGAAATCTATCTTTCTTTGCGATTCTGCATTGGCAAGTGATTGCTCTACTCTCTCCAATTACTTTTTTAGAGTATCTACCTCCACCTGTAGTTTCACATCTTTAGGATCAGGTACTGAAGCTATAGAAACCTTTCAAGGTACACCATTTTCATTTATGGTTACCCCTTTTGCAGGATTAATTTTTGTTTTCCCCTAATCCATAAGCTTAGATGCAAAAGTTGTATTGTTAGCTAATGCTACTTTGCTAGCAATGAGATAATTAATCCATGTACTAGTGTGGGTATTTCCTAAGGGAGCATTTTCAATATTGTTACTTATTGTGGGATTAAGGTTGGTAGTATTTGATGACTAAGAATTTGATGGAGTGGGTACAAACAAGGGCTCTTCTTCATAACACTTCTTCATTTTGAGCAACCTTTTCTCTCAATTTATCTTTGTAAAATATATCATTCCTAAGTTGAGTTTCTTCATCCTTGATCTTTTTGAGCTTTACCTCTTCTAGCCTATTTCTTGCATCTTGAAGTTGTTGGAATTCTTCTGACAAATCATTCTCAGTGTCTTAGGCATCAATATAAATTTTAATATCTTTAACAAAAATTGGGGTGATTGGGTTAATAGTAGGGCTAGAGTTAGTTAATTCCTTTTAAAGAGGGCTATTTCTTAATAAGTCATACTGTGAGGAACTAGAAGTATTTGCTGGAAGATTTAGGCTATGAGTAGCTCAAGCATCAAAATTATCTCGTAAGGTTTTCTCTCTTAGCCCTTTTTTCTTAGCAAGGCTATCAAGGTGGGTTTGATCCTCACTCATAGTAGACTTAATAACTACATTATCTTCATTAGTGGGAGGCATTCTAAATTCAAGATCAATAAAAATCTCAAATTCTCATTGCTACTATCATGAGAACAACTAGATCCAAGAGGAGGAGGAGGAGGAACAAAACTACTTGTACTTGTCTTCTTCCATGACTGCTAAGGATTGTGTGGCAATTCTCCTTCCAAATTTTGTTTAGAGTTTTTGTTGAGTTGAGATCTTGTTCCTCTCATGGCTTCTAAAAATTTCTTGAGATTATTTTCTTCTTTCTTCTTCTTAATTCTTTTTCACCAACAAAGGAGACTCAAAGTCGCCACCCAATTATGGGAATTCAAGTTATTTAAAACAATTCTCAGAGAAGAATGTAAATGGAAAGCAATTTGACAAATCCTAACACAAACTAATAGGCACTTCACATGAATATGAAATTTCAACTAGAAACACTTAAGATAACAATTGAAAATTATTTTGACTCTATACTAAATGATCTATGACAAATTTTCAAGGTATCCCCAATAGAGTTTCCAATCTATTGGTGATTATTAATTTGGTTGCGAATCACTCAAGTTAATTAACAATTAGGAATGAATATTCTATAGAGTATCTTTGAGATCACCTTGGGAATTAAAAACAACCAACACCACTCTTGGTACTCATCTCCATCAATATTTACTTGAGTGATTAAAATAGGTTATAAAAAAAATATTTATATTTAATATTTTAGATACATATCAAAATGACATTCCTATAATAAATATTTTATATAAGTTTGGTTTTGTAGATATTTTGACATAGTTTGTATGATTTTTGAATTATAATGCTATTATTGAAATTTAAATACCTCCTCAATTATAACAAAGTAAATTTTATCCAAAGCAAAATAGCTTAAAAAATTTAAAACAATACAAATTCAAAATAAATATCTCAAAATTATTATTTTTAATTATATAAAGTAAATAATTTATTGCATATATTAATTAAATAATTAAAAAAATTCAATTTTATTTACTACTTTTCTTCAATCCATCATTCATTTATTAATAATTTAATTGGTGGATTCTATTCTTTTGAAAAAAATAAAATTTTTATTTGATTTTTTTGATAGTTCTCTTGTTGAGTATACCTTAGAAGTTAATTCATGACCATATGAAGAGTTCAACACTAAATTTATCAATATAATAAGAATGCATACAATGTTGATTTTCTAGCTCGAAAGGTGGAATGTGAAGCAACTCGAGTTGGATTTTTAGCAACAAAAGCGATTTTATGTTTGATTTAAAGCCAAAGAATGCATGGAAATTTTCTTTTTTTGCACACTAAGAAAAGTAGTTGGGCTCTCTATATGTAATAATATTGTAGCAAACTTGTATTGTATTTTCGAAAGAAAAGATTGCTATTAGGCTGAATAGAAGATCCAACATTTGCAATTTTTTCCCCACTCTGGGGTTTCCTGGGTATATGTGTGTTATTGCCTATTTGTGATTGGCTTCTTATTTTTTTGCTTGCGCTATTATTAGCTGTTAATTAACCCAGTGTATTAATTGTTATTAATTATTTTTCTAACGGTGAATTTATTGAGTAATTAATCTATTGCTGGGTTATAGAAACTAACATGCTATCAAGCTCTAAACTTTGAATCTGAAGCCAAGATTTGTGATGCCGATTTCAAGAAAAAAAATCATATTTTCATCTCCAATTTCTTTTTGTGTGGCTATGGCAACCAGTGTTCGATACAAGGACATGATTGGGGGCACATCTAAATTCTTGTAGTGGAAGGTTTAGATCACATCTATTCTCAAGGAGAACAAGTTGTGGATCTATGCTAGTACAAAAGTGACACCATCAACAAATGATCTTGTTGCCTTAGATTCTCATGAAGTCAAAGAGGCCAAGGCTCAGAGGATTATCCTAGATGGAGTAAGAGATCATTTAATTCCTCATTTAGCGGGGAAAGACACCCAAGGAGATTTGGGATACACTCACAAGACTATCAAAGTGACTATTAGAGTCATAAGATGATGCTCAAGGACAATTTGCATAATACCAAGATGTACAAAGGCGAGAGTGTGACATCTTAATTTTCCTTGAAGTTGACACAAGTCAGGGATGAGTTGGCTGCTATTGGAGTGATGATTGATGAAGATGAGTTGGTGCTATAGCCTTGAATGGTTTTTTGAAGCACTGGGAAATGTTTGTCAAGTGTGTTGTCAACAAAGATCAGCTACCTGATTGGGTGAGGCTTTGGGATGATTTTATTCGGGAAGAGATCCTTGAAGGTTCTCATCAAGGAGATTGGACGAAGAACGTTCAAGACAAAGAAAATATTGCTCTTGCAAGCAAGGGTAAGAAAAAGTCTAATAAAGGGTGAAAACAAGGTTCTTCTTCCAAGAATGGGAAGAAGAAATATTTGAGAAGGATGAAATGTTTTTGCTACCATTAGAGGGATCACTATGCTAGTCAATGTTTGAATAAGAAAAATAAGGACAAGCAGAAGAAGCAAGTTGCTACTACAACAGAGGTAGATGATTTTACATCATGATTTGAGAATGATTTTTCACTCATTGCATGTCTCTCAAGTTCAATTTCCAACTGGGTATGGTATATTGATAGTGGGGATTCTTGCCACATGACGGGAGTCAAATAATGTTTAACCAAGTTGGAGGAGAAGAAGTTAGATTTCTATATTGAGTTAGGAGAAAATTCTAAGTACCATGCAACTAGTGTTGGCATAGTCAAGTTTCAGAGGAGTCTGGTAAACCTCTGTTGGTGGAGGACATGTTGTATGTCCCTAGAATGACAAAGAATTTAATCTTAGTTTCTTCTTTAGAAGATATGGGCTACATTGTGACCTTTGAGAGGGGAAAATTCTATATTCGTCCCAAGGATTCCAAGGTTGCAAAAGTGAATCGAGTTAGGCATGTCAACTTGTTTTGATTATAGATTGAGCTAGCACATGCGTTGGTACTTGTAGTTGTAGCGGGTTAGGAGAATTGTGGCATAGGAGAATGGCTCACTTTTACCATGTAGTGCTTAATATTCTCAAGGAAATAGTGATGGGGATTCCTGAGATGAAGGTACAAAAGCATGAGGTGTGTAAAGGCTGTGCACTTGGGAAATATGCCAGGACTAGTTTTCCAAGCAACGACACTAGATCCAAGGGGATTTGGGATCTTGTACACTCAGATGTGTGTGGGCCCATTTCAACAACATCCTTGAATGGATATGAGTATTATGTTACTTTCATTGATGATTTCTCTAGGAAGACATGGATATATTTCATGAAGAATATAGATGAGGTCTTTAGTAGGTTCAAATAGTATAAGGCTCTCATGGAGAACCAAACAAGGAGGAAGATCAAGATATTGAGGTTAGATAAAGGAGGCGAGTATAATTTGAATTCCTTCAAAGATTTCTATGCTCAGGAACGTATCAAGAAAGAGTTGATAGTTCCATATAACCCTCAACAAAATGGGGTTACTGAATGGAAAAATAGGGCTATAGTTGGAGTAGCCAAGGCCATGCTTCATGATCTAGATCTATGTTGGTTCTTATGTGTAGAAGCTTGTAATACAACTGTATATTTAAAAAATAGGATCCCTCAAAAAGTGTTGGGAAATTTGACTCTAGAATCTAGGTGTTCACTGGTAAGAAACTAGATTTGGGGCACATTCGCATCTTTGGATGCCTTGTTTATTATCACATGCGTATTGAGAAAAGTAACAAGTTGGAACCTATTGTAGAGAGGGGTATCCTTGTTGGGTATATTGAAACATCTAAGGCTTATCGAGTTTACATTCCCGCTCTTAGAAAAATAATGGTTTGTAGAGATGTGAAGTTTGAGGAAGACAGGGCTCTTCAAAAGTCTAGCAACTTGATGAATGAGGAGGAGCAGTCACCTACGATTGAGGCAAAAAAAATTCTTCAAACTTCAGTCATGCAAGCTGGAGAGAAGAGTAACTAGGATGAGCAGAAGGAGGAACAAATAATTCCTCATCCTCAGATTCCTATTATCGAGACCTATTTCTTACAGGGTCAAATTAACTCATAACACACTACAAGTGAGATCTTGCAAGAGAGTTTGAGATGAAGGACTTGGGGTTGATGCACTAATTTCTAGGATTGGAGTAGTGGCAGAAAGAGGGAAAAATCTTTGTTGGACAAGGGAATTACTTACTTGATATCTTGAAGTGATTCAGGATGGAGAACTATAAGCCCATGTTCACACCACCTGTGACCAATTGGAAGAAGATTGATGTTTCTAGATCAAAGTTAGTGGACCCAACTTTATAAAAATAGTTTATAGGCTCTCTTATGTTTTTAGCCAACACTAGGCCAAACATTTTTTTTACAGTGAACTCACTCAGTCAGTCTATGATGGGACCTAAATGGGTGCACTAGATAGTTGTGAAGCATGTTTTGAGATATCTCTAAGGCACAATTGATTATGGTTTTAAGTATGTTCAGTAGGCTAGAGTGAATCTTGATGGGTTTACATATGTAGATTGGTCAGGTAGTATAGGTGATCAAAAGAGCACCTCGAGTTGTAATTTCAGTTTCAGATCAAGAGAGCTCTTGGTACAATAGGAAAAAAAAGGCAGCTGCTTTGAGTTCTGCGGAGGCCGAATTTATGGCAGCCAGTATGGCTACATGTCAGGCTATCTAGCTTCAATATGTTCTAGCTAGGCTCTTTGATAAGGATCTAGATCCTACAGTCATTTATTGTGATAATTAGAGTTATATCAAACTCTCTAAGAATTCAGTGTTTCATGACAAGTCAAAGAACATTGAGATCAAGTACCACTTCATCAGCGATTATATGGAGAAGGGGACAGCGAAGCTCCAATACATTCCTATAGATGATTAAATAGTAGATATTTTGACCAAGGCCTTGATGAAGAGTAAATTTGAATTCCTTAGGGATAAGTTGGGTGTTGTGCAAAACACCTTCCTCGCTAAGAGGGAGCACGTTGATTTTCTAGCTCGAAAGGTGGAATGTGGAGTTTCTTTAAAGCAAATCGAGTTGGATTTTTAGCAACAACAATTTTTTACTATTTAATAGAATTTTTTCAAGTTTGTGAGGTTGGAATAAAGGAAAGAGTGATTTTATGTGTGATTTAAAGCCAAACAATGCAAGGAAAGTATCTTTTCTTACATGCCATGTCACGAAAAAGTGAGGAATTTGTCACTTTTCACTCATTTGGACCTTTGCCTATGGACATTGGACCATTTTCATCCTATTTTTGCATCTTTCCAAGCCTTTTGACGAAGTGTTGTAAAACATTTTCATGCTCTCCTAGGCTTTTCATCACTTAATCAACCCTTAGTGACTTCACCCTTAATCCTCATACATATTCTGTCTTGGTGAGTTTTCATGAGACAATCCCAAAGAACCTAAATAATAATATTTTAATTACCAAAAATCACTGAAAAATGCCCAAGTGGACTAGGTTGCCACCTTGGGCAACCTAGTCCCATGTGGCATAAATGTTAATTTAAACTTAAGTTTCTTTTTGGATTTGTCCTAAAACCCCTCAGGTTAGTTAGTATGGTGTTATTTTAGGCAAATTAGGGCATGACTTGTATAAATAAACTCCAAAACCCTAATTTCTCATTATGCACCCTCATTTTCCACCTCTCCTCTCTCTCTCTCTCTCATCTCTTCTTCTTCTCAAGCTAGCTAGGGTTTGATCCTCCAAGTCAACAACACACCATTGTTGAAGCATTCAAGGGCTAATTGCTACAACAACACAAGATCTCTCACCAAGACAAGGTAATATACTCTCATTCCATTGTTTCATGTTTCACTACTTAATTTTTATTTCATTTGGTTTGATTACTCAAAAGGGGTTTGATTGAGGCAAACCCCTAATCTCCAACCCTAACCCTTGTCTCTTATTTGTATGTGTGTTTGCAGGTTTAGGTACTTTGAAGGTATTGGAGATTTGTTGAAGACCAGCCCTTGCATACAAATTCAAATCATCCACCAAAAATCTCTCTTAGGCCCACATATCAGAGTTTTAGAAGTAGGAAACTATGAAGAACCAGCCCGTGCAAACCTAGGGCTTTTGTTTCCTCTTTGGAAACACCAATAATCCTAAAGAGGACTAAGTCACCAAGAGTGGTGACCTAGTCTGTCTAGATAGGGAATTTTGTGGTTTTGAAATTTTTGGAGACCCATTTGGCAAAAACGGTCTCTAGACTAGTTCTCAGGAATTTGGGTCTAGTCGCCCAAATTGGCTCAGGTGTCCCTCTCGGCTTCTACCAAAATTTTAATAGCATTCCAAACCTCCAATAGATCCTCCATCTATTCCCAGGTGCACACATTCTAACTCCTTCATTTATGTATAGTTTAGTGTATAATATTAGTTCATCTTGCATATGCTTGCATATATCACTATGTTTTCCAGTATTTTGATTTCAATAGTTTGTATTCAATAGTTAGTTTACATTTTTTTTCATTAAAATTAGATACACATTACACACACACCCCACAACCCCCTTCCTTCTTTGAATGAACTCCCAAGAAGCATATCATTAGGTGAAAGAGAGCTACATTCATCCAAAAAGTTAGCTTCTAGGGTGAAAAACCCTAGGAGCTCATTGTGGAATCCTCTTTCCCTTCTTGCATATGTTTTTGGTGGTTCATTTTGGTTAACCCGATGTCCTTACACCCTCTTGTCTAACTTAGATTCCTTCATTGTCCTAGGATTAACACAAGCATTGCATATTGCATTAGTGAAAGTGCATCCTAGGGCTTCAAATTTTGCATTAGTGAAAAAGTGCATTTAGGTTGCCTTTTTGCATGTTAAATCATCAAATCTTTCTGCATTTCTATATTTTATTGTTAGGTCTGCATTCCCCATATAGAAAACACCTATATTAGTTCAAAACACTTGCAAAATCTCCAAAAAATCACCAAGAGGACTAGTTCGCCATTCTAGGCGACCTAGTCCCTTCAGGGTTCTGAAACTGCCCTTTATAGAGTTGAAAACTCAATTTTTGAGCTTTTGTTTTGTGCCATTACATAACTGTATCAATAGGTTGAGTTTTTGTAGCATGCATTTCATTAAAATTAGCATAAATTGGCACATTTCATGCTTTATAAATTTTCAGTTTTGCATTTATAGACTTTCATTTTTAGATCATTGATAGTGTTCGAAAAATTTCCTTCTTTGTAATTTGAAAGTTTAATTTCATTTTTTGTCTTTACATTTCATTGCACATTCTTCAAACATGTTAGTTTCATTTTTTTCTAAAATTGCAAAAAAAAATTTAGTAAATAAACATGTTAATCATTCTTTTAATAGATTTCCTAGTTATGAGATTCTAGTTAATGAAAATGTTAATAATTGTCTTGGACCTACATGGCCTTCTATCTCTCCTATTTGTGAGGATGATTTGTTAGAATCAAATACAAAGATAGATAATCATGATGATCATGATCGTTCCCCTCTTGATACCTTTCATTTTAGTGATGAAGGTATCTTGTCAAAGGAAGGTACATTATAGACACTTTCCTAAACAACACCTTACTTAGTCTCTCTAACTTTGATGATCACCCTTTCCCTTCTTCTAATGTGTCTCCTCGATGCAAAGAGGACATGTTGTTGTTAGAAGATACTTTTCCTAAGAGCCATCAGATTCACAACCCTCCCTACCTATTTGACACTCATAATGGTCCTTCTCTTGATGCCTCCCCCATTGTAGTGAAGCATGTGATGAACCTCTTCCAAGCTCTCCTACTAGAATAGGTTGTTTGGTGTTGGTATGTGGTGATTGATCATGCTATAATGTACACTCTTCATGTATCCTTGTCAGGGTCCGGGCCCAGGCTAGGCCCTAGGCGGGGGTGGCAGCCGCCGAGAATTTTTTTTTCACCTTTTTTCGCTTCATCATCGAAAATGAAGAAAGTTGACTTTGTAAACCGTAATTTTTGGAAGCTTCTAAAAGCTTGTTATAAGCGGTTGGGATGGAGAGTTGTAGTATTGAATTTTTCACGATATTATAATATGTTTTGCATTGGATAATAAAATCATTGGATGGCTACGGTTTGTTGGATGTAGCCCATATTGGGTGAACCATGTTAAATTCTCTTTGTTATAATTTTTGTGTGTATTTTATTCCTTTGTTTATTGATAAAATCTGATAGAATCTACATTTAACTCTTTAGATATCTGCCTTCTAACCCTAACATTTGGAACAAGACAATGCGACCTTTGATGATGAAATAACCTCCTATCCTTTAATCCTCCCTCTCCTAATTAATCCATCATTGATGGGTATGTGCAGGATCATGATGGGCCAAAAAGTGGCAATATGTAAGCCATATGATGACCCATGTGGCTGACGAATTTTTTTTACCTAAAATTGATGGAACGAAAAGGGTTTTTAGAGGATATTCTCAGCTTTCCACCAATATAAATTATGCTTTACTTTGAATTTAATAAATAATTATTATTCATTTTCTATTAGAATTACGAATAAAGTCTTGATTGATAGGCTGATTGAAAAACACCTATAACTTTCAAATAGTATCACATTTTTTGAATCTGAAACATGCGTCCCATTCTATGCTTTGCATACTATAGGATTAAAAAAAAAAATGAATTTTATGAATTTTTGACCAAGTTAAGGTGGTTAGATAGACGAGCTTTTATATTTTTTAAATTTGTAATAAAAAAATCATAATTAATTATTTACATGGAAAAAAATTATTAAAAAATATGCATCACATCGGGAAATGAGTCCTCTACTTATATCTGGAAGCTTATAAAAGAATATTATCATTTTATTGTTGTTAGGGTGGTCAGACAGACAAGTACTTCTTATTTTTACCCTGAAATTTAAATAATACTGCATTGAAATTTCAAATTTTCACCAAATAGATTTTTTTTTTCTAAATAAAGGTCTTGTAGTTTAGAAACTACATTCAATTTTCTAAAAATTCTATTTTTTACATTTTTTTGAAATAATATAGATAACTTA
Organism: Sequoiadendron giganteum; assembly: GCA_007115665.2. Classification (NCBI taxonomy): domain Eukaryota; kingdom Viridiplantae; phylum Streptophyta; class Pinopsida; order Cupressales; family Cupressaceae; genus Sequoiadendron; species Sequoiadendron giganteum. The sequence goes on along the minus strand of CM021102.1, from coordinate 760,662,381 downwards.
TTCAAAATTTTACATCAAGTTGTCTAACTCTGATTTTTTGTCTTTTTATTGCCACTTAAGGGCCTATTTTTTCCATGATGATCCTGCACATACCCTGATAATTTCATTAATAATATTATGCTATGCATGGTGTGCCTTCCACACTTCATCAAAAGATGAAGTACATCTATAATAATAATAAAGTGTACACACTTGATGCTAATCTTGAACCCAACAGTTCCTTAAACATTGAGAAATCCAAAGAGAATCACTTTCACACCTTAACACCCACCACCCAAGTGGAACCCTCACACCACATCAATAACGAACAACATCTTGAGCCAATCACCAATCTCTTAGATGATGAATTGGGTTTCTTATACTTCACCCCTCTCTGAATGGGTGAATCGAAGACCATAACAAACAAAGACTCTGAAAAGGGATACACAGTCTTGTCCACACAACCCTTGGCCAGTCCTTTGCATGCATCCACCTCAACTACTTCAGTGACTGCAATAGATAATTAACAATCACCCCATCCAAAAATGTTCAAAAAGATTTATGGAAAAGGTTATGACCTTATGAAGTAAGTTGTCTATAGTGGAAAAGGTTGTGGTGCTAACTAACAAGGTATCCACAACCCTATCGAGCCTCCTATGCAACTCATTCACATCATGGTCTTGGTTATTGTACTCTCATTGAGATCACCAAGCCTTCCTCTTCCATCAACACCATCCTTAATCACTCTTCTACCCCTAACTTCCAAAGTGATCCTTTGACACCAACAAAGGACTCTTCACTTAATGACCATGCCATCTCGCACCCTCCTCTAGATTCATATATTACACACTCCTCTAAGAGAGTGTATAATACCTCAAAATCTATAGAGCCTTGCGTAGGTATGACATCCCATACTAAGCAAGACCCTCCCTTGTCCCACACCAAAGGATCACCTTTTGCCCTTGATCAAGAGGGTATCTTGTTGAGACTCCTCCAAGACCATTTGATCTCCCTTCCTCCTCGCACTCGAAATAAATGTTTAAACAAACATTCCTTTTATTCTTACCACCGAGTTCATGGATGTTCTACCAATAAATGTAAGGCATTGAGTTGTAAACTCCAACAACTTAAGGATTGTGGTGTGCTTCCATCTATGGGGGCACCTCCTTCCTTTAATCAATACTGATTTTCCCTCAACCTTGCATTCCCTTAATCCTTTTGGCTCACTATTGTCCTCCACTAAGTGGGGACAAGAGGTTAGTTAACCTTTCTCCCTCATATGTCACTTTTCACTGTCTCTTACGAATTCTTGTTTACTTTTCATGAACATTTAAGAGAAAGATTGAGATGTGGATGACTTGTCGTAAGTGGACTTGCATGTGACATACTCCCCTCTTCTTCATGATGCAACTTTTTTGGAACCATATGACCCAGCATAGGGCTTTCCGAACAAGATCTCATGTACTCTTTCTCTTCTTCTTCTCTACTTTAAATTAATTTTTCACAGTACAATGATTCACAATTCCTTTAAAGTGGGGGCATACGTCACCACTCAAACTTCATTGTGCGATCTTCCTTTTTCTTGCAATCCCTTCTCTTGTAAACATTACACACAATGTTGTTCAGGATTGAGACATCTGTATTTTTCCTCTTTTATATACAAGATGAGCCCTCGCCTCCCTTGCATGCAAGATGATTACACTTGCACATTTCCTCTCTTGACACATTACCTATAATGTTCCTTAAGATGAGACATCGCATGAACAAAAGAAAAATCCCTTTGAACAAAATCATTACAACATCACTTTATTTTGTGGCGCCTTATCAAAGTTATCACAGGGTATAACTTTGGTATGGTTAAGCGGGAAGCCCAACAAGAGGCGCGACCTTCCCCATAGCCACCTTTGTGAGTACATACCAACTGAGTGTATGTTTCTCACCCTTTTGGACAACTCACCCTACGGAGAACCTGATGCTCTATGGCCCTAGAGTGAGCACATATTTGTTCATTCTCTTCACACCGAACCTTGTCATTGCATGATCATGAATCTTGTTTTGTTGTAATGCAGTCACCCTTGAATGTCTTTAGCATTGATGTCGAGTTGACTTAGAATCACAAATCCTTGGGCGCTTGACCACCTCCTTCTTCTTCTTCTTTCCTGTTCTTCTTCATCATTCTTTTCCATCTCGATCGAGCTACTTTAGTGTGAGCTTGAAGCAATTTCATCCTCTCACTAAAGTGGGGGCTAAATGTGTCACCAAAAAGTGATGGCTTTGTCACTTTTCGCTTATTTGGACCTTTTCCTATGGACTTTGGACTATTTTCAGCCAATTTTTACATCTTTCCAAGCCTTTTGATTTAGTGTTGTAAGAAATTTTCAAGCTCTCCTAGGATTTTCATCACTTAATCAACCCTTAATGACCCCTTAATCCTCATACACATCCTATCATGGTGAGTTTTCATGAGACAATCCCGAAGAACCTATTTAATAATATTTTAATTACCAAAAATCAATGAAAAATTCCCAGGTGGACTAGGTCGCCACCTTGGGCGACCTAGTCCCATGTGGCATAAATGTTAATTTAAACTTGGGTGATCCCACAATAGTGGTTTATAATTTTTGGCCAAACTAGACAATGAATTATTATTTTTAACTAAATCTTCACATTCGGGCACCTATAGCGGCTAAACCATGAGGAATTTGAAGATGATGCAAACTACAGTCTCATCACATTTTGTCTTTAGACTCTAAAAATATTTTTTTCAAATTTTTTGGAATCAAATTGCACTCCTTTCTCAATCTCCCACGAAAACTTGTTTTTTCAGAAAACAAGATTTTTAAAAAGTGACGCTCACCATATACAAAATAAATTATTTTCTATGAAGGATAAAATTCTATTTTTTTTTAATTTAGATTTGTAACTACATTATCTAGCACTTTCTTTTGGTCTCATATTTTTTTATTGAATATTTTTTCCTTAATCATGTTTTCAAGTCAAACCAATTGCTATTCAGACATAGGGGGACTGTATACAACATAATTTTTTTTGTATGGATCGAAATTCAAATTTTTTTTTTAATGGATCAAGGACATCAATACCCATCACGAACATATTTAAAAAATATATATTTTGATAATCTGCTATGTTTCCACATGTCCAAAATAGAGATCTTGATTTTCGGTGAAAAACCTATGTTTAATAAAACTAAAAAAAAACATACATAAAAAAAAAAGAATTAAAATTATATTCTTTGGATAGCTCGTTCCAAGGACTACCTAATTCTAGTTGCATTTATGAATATTCCTTCATTTTCATCCTCAGCTTGAGCTCTGAAGTGCCAAAATTTAGGTTTTTTTTGTGTCTCAGATGGGGTATGAGGGATAAGGGGGTTTCATACGAACCCATAAGGGTTCGAGCAAACCTCTAGGGGTTCACTCAAACTAGGGTTCGAGTGAACCGTGGTTTGAGTGAAACCCTTCAAAGAGGTTCACTCGAATCCCTTTCGTATGCATTTTTTCATTTTTTTTGGTAGCCAAGATTCAAAGGGTTTCACTCGAACCTTGGTTCAAGCAAACCCCTTATTGGTTTGGTCGAACTAATAGGTTCGTACAACCTCTAAAATCACATTTTTTCCTTAGGTTCATTTTTTGTGAGTTTTCCTTCCTGACTTGAATTGTAAACCACTATTGCACGACTTCAGCCACTTAAGTTTCTTTCAAGATTTTGTCCTAAAAACCCAAAGGTCAGTCAATATGGTGTTATTTCAGGATAATTAGGGCATGAATTGTATAAATAACCTCCAAAACCCTAATTCCTCATTATGCACCCTCATTTTCCACCTCTTCTCTCTCTCTCTCTCTCTCTCTCTCTCATCTCTTCTTCTTCTCAAGTCAGCTAGGGTTTCATCCTCCAAGTCAACAAGACACCATTGTTCAAGTATTCAAGGGTTGATTTTTGCAACAACACAAGATCTCTCACCGAGACAAGGTAATCTACTCTCTCATTCCATTGTTTCATGTTTCACTACTTCATTTCTATTTCATTTGGTTTTATTACTCAAAAGGGGTTTGCCTCAGGCAAAGCCCTAATTTCTAACCCTAACCCTTGTCTCTTCTTTGTATGTGTGTTTGCAGGTTTAGTTAATTTGAAGGCATTCAAGAATTGTTGAAGACCAAACCTTGCATGCAAGGTCAAATCAACCACCAAAAATCACTCCTAGGCCCGAATATCAAAGTTTTAGAAGTGGGAAACTGTGAAGAACTAGGGAGCAAACCTAGGGATTTCGTTTCTTCTTTGGAAAATCCAAAAATCTTGAAGAGGACTAAGTCACCAAGAGTGGCGAGCTAGTCCCTCTGGATAGGGAATTTTGTGGTTTTGACATTTCTGGACATACATTTGGCAGAAACAGGCTCCAAACCAATTTTTGAGAATTTGGGAGTAGGTCGCCGAGATTGGCACAAGTGTCCCTCTCGGCCTCTGCAACATTTTTAGCAGTATTCCAAACCTCCAACAGATCTTCCTTCTATTCCCAGGTGCACACATTCTAACTCCTTCATTTCTGAATAGTTTAGTGTATAATATTAGTACATCACTGTGTTTTCCAGTATTTTGATTTCAATAGTTTGTGTTCAATATTTAGTTTAATTTTCTATTCATTACATTTAGATACACATTACACATACCTCACAACCCCCTTCCTTCTTTGAATGAACTCCCAAGAAGCATATCATTAGGTGAAAGAGAGCTACATTCATCCAAAAAGTTAGCTTCTAGGGTGAAAAACCCTAGGAGCTCATTGGGGAATCCTCTTTCCCTTCTTGCATATATTTTTGGTGGTTCGCAGGCTAAGTAAAGCAGATAGGCTTTATATATGTAAGATTGTTGTAGCAAACTTGTATTGTATTTTTGAAAGAAAAGTTTGCTATTAGGCTTAATAGAAGATCCAACATTTGCAGGTTTCTCCCCATTCCATGGTTGCTTGGGTATATTTGTGTTATTGTCTATTTGTGATTGGATTCTTATTTTTTTTCTTCCACTATTATTAGTTGTTAATTAACCCATGTATTAATTTTTATAAATCAAATTTATTTCTATGAATTTATTGAGATAGGTTATAGAAATTAACATACAATACATTGTGATAAGAGAATATTACATAAACTATTTATGATTTCACTTTTTGTGTATATTTAAATTTGACATTACTATATACAATATTTCTAAACTCAATATGATTTGAGTATATTTTTATATTATTAAAAATTATAAATATTTAAAATTTAATAAAATAAACTCTCACATTCAAAATATCTCTCTCTATCTCTATACATAATACTAAATGGTAAACATACTACCATAAACTATATTTGAATTTATGCCAAAAAGAACTCTCACTTCAACAAAACAAATACTGCAGATGAGGAATTATATTAATCTTCAGCAAATCAAGAGATACATAAACTGCTTGCCTCGTACTGACAAAGCCCCGACAATATTCTTCTCTAGAAATTCTTCCCTCAAATTTTCCTACAGAAATTCCATTGTTTCTGCCTCCAACGCTATCAGTGCTATGCCCTTGCTATCACTGCAAGACTATTTTCTCTTACCGCAAATTTATTTGCTATCAATGCAAATCTTTCTCAAGTTTGTGTTCTCCAAATGCCCATTGACCCCCTTTTAAACTATTCTCATTGGAAAACCAATGGCCATGATTTAATCTCAATGAATGGCTAAGATTAATTAGACTCTAACAAACCCTTACTAACTGGCTTCTAAAATTCTCTAGAGGAATCAATTATTTAAATAATTAACTAGACCTAACTAACTTCTTTCTAGAAGTCTCAAGAATTAAATAATAATTCTTGGAATTGGAGAAAATAAATGCCTGAGCTACAATAAATTAACACTCCCTCTTAGTGAGGAAGGTGTTCTGCATAACACCCAACATATCTCTAAAGAAGATGAATTTCATCTTCCCCAATGCCTTTGTCAAAATGTCTACTACCTGCTGATCTATATGTATATATTGTAGCTGAATAATCCCTCTCTTTACACAATCCCTGATGAAATGATACTTGATGTCTATATGCTTAGACCTATCATGAAACATCGGATTCTCAGACAACCTTATGCAACTCTGATTGTCACAATGTATAACCATAGTATGAACTGTCTGACCTAACAAGGCTACCAACAACTTCTGAAGCCATATCACCTCACACATTGCCATGCTAGCTGCTACATGTATTCTGCATCTACAGAACTCAGAGCCATGGACTTTTACTTCCTTTTGTGCCAAGAGACAACTCCTGATCCAAAGCTAAAGCAACACCCTAAAGTGCTTTTCCTGTCTGTTGTATTTCCTGCCTAATCTACGTCACTATATCCTATCAACTTGATATCATCACCTCAAGCATATCTAATCCCATACTTGATTATACCACGCAAATACCGCAACACATGCTTTGTTGCTATCCAATGCACTCTCTTTGACTCAACCATGAACTGACTAAGAGAGTTTATTGCAAAGGATATATCTGGTCTAGTTTTGACCAAATACATGAGAGACCCAATCAACTTCCTGTATAAGGTGAGGTCTACATCCTTCTTCCTTGATGTGTCTACCTTCTTCCAATTTGTGATCATAGGAATAGACATGGCTCTACAATCCTCCATCTCGAACCTCCTCAATATTTTGATGTAGTATTTCCCTAGTCCAAGGAAAATATATCCATCTATCTGCCATACCTCCATGCCTAGAAAGTAGTGCATAAGCCCCAAATCCTTCATCTCAAACTTTGCTACAAGGTCCTGCTTGCACTCCTTTATGAGCCCTAGTGAACCTATTAAAAATAAGTCATCCACATATAGAACAAGAATGAGAACCTCACCCCCAACCACCAAGTAGTAGAGATTAGCATCCACCTCACTCTTCACAAAGCCCATTCTCTGCAGGTATTTATCAATGTGCTCATACCATGCCCTAGGACCCTGCTTGAGTCTGTACAAAGCCCTCTTCAATCTGCACACATGGGTTTCATTGTTGTGTGCTACAAAGCCCTATGGTTGTTTCATGCATACCTCCTCTTTCAATTTACCATTAAGAAATGTCTTCTTGACATCCATTTGATGGATTTTTCATCCCATCTGTGCTACGAGAGATCATGACTCGTATAGAAGTATAGGTCTAGCCACTAGAGCGAATGTCTCCTCATAGTCTATTCCCCCTTCTGAGAGAAACCCTTGGCCACAAACCTTTCCTTGTATTTATCGATGCTACCATTTGCACTATGCTTGATCTTATAGATCCAGCGTGATCCAACCACTACCCTATTTTTTGGTCTAGGAACAACCTCCCACACATCATTTTGCACTATTGAGGTATATTCCTCAACCATCACATCTCTCTACACCTGCTGCTATGTGGCCTCCTGATAACTGAAAGGCTCACTATCTACTAACTAGCTTACTAAAGTCATATAGTCATTATACCTAGTTGGTTGTTTCTGTTGTCTATTACTCATCCTAGGAGCTCCCACAAATTCGTGAGTATCCCTTTGTTTTTGTTGGTTATTGCTACCAATTATAGAGGATGAAGTATCAACCTCCATGTGTTCTTGATGCATCTCTTGGATCTGCTGCATTTTTTGCTCCATACTCTATGAGCTCTCAGCACCTGAGCCTGTGCTTGTACTAGTAACTGTACTCAAACTTCATTGTCCCTGATTTGATTGCTTGATCCTTGGAGCTTTTGTTGGCTACTCACTCTAATCATTTGTTGGAAAATCTTTGGACCTTCTACATGCCTTATCCTCCATGAACTTGACATCACGTTTGATTATAATCCTCCTGGCCCTTGGAATAAATATATAATATTCCTTTGAGGTATCGTTGTACCCCACAAAGTACCCTCTCTTTGTAGTCTAATCTAACTTGGAATGTGTAGCCCCTGAAATGTGACAATATTCCAAACTCCCAAATATCCTGAAATGGCTAACATCTGGCTTCTTCCTTGAGAACGCCTCCTCTGGTGTCATCTTGCCCAATACCTCATGTGGAACCCTATTTTGTATGTTTACTACTGTATGGCATGCCTCTACCAATAAGTAGCATGGCATATCCAAGTCATTCAACATAGCCCTTGCCGCCACCAATATAGACCAATTTTTCCTCTCAGCAACCCCATTCTATTGTGAGTTATAAGGAATGGTCCATTCTCTCTTGATTCCTTCCCTGGTATATGGAACTCTTTCCCTTTGTATTCACCTCCATTTTTTGAACAAAGAACCTATATGTTCCTACTCGTTGAATTATGCACAAGAGATTTGAACTCTTGGAAACAACTAAAAACCTCATCCTTGATCTTCAAGAAGTATATCCAGGTCTTCCTAGAGAAATCATCAATAAAATTAACAAAGTACCCATATCCTCTGAGAGACTTCATCAACATTGGTCCACATATATCTTATGTAGTAGATCAAGAACACCCTTTGATCTAGTGTTAGTCCTTGGAAAATTTTCTTTCACAAACTTCCCCAACACACATCCCTTACATATATCATCATGTCATGTACTCACCTGTGGAATACCTATCACTATCTCACAAAGCAATTTAAGTTCTCCATGATGTATATGGCCCATCCTCCTATACCATAGCTCTCCTTGATCTCTAGAATTACAGCTGCTCATCAATGTCTTATGAGTATCAAATTGCAACTTGGTAATTCAGTCACTCCGAACTCCAATAGCTATGGGTGATTTCCAATCCTTGTGCTTGATTAACACATTTTACCCTCTAAAGATTACATTGTAGCCTCTATCCTGAAGGACAGATACGGAAATCAGATTCATACCCAAGCCTGACACATGCAACATATCATGAATGGGAATCGGCTTGCCATTCTCCTTCTATTATAGAAAAATCCCTTTCCCAACTCGATTTAGTTTGGACATGTTCCCCATAGAAATGTAGATTCTAATGTCCTCCTTTGTGTAACTGGAGAAGTATTCTCTAACTCCTGTCATATGAAATGACACCCCACTATCTATATACCAAAAACCTTGTGAGGTTGAGATAACCATACAAGCTATGAGTACAAACTCATCCTCCATTCTAATAGAGAGCTCATTTGCAATTGTTGAATCTATCATCTACTTCTTTCCTTTCTTCCTTTGCAGGAGATTTCTAACATAGTGTGCAAAATCGTGACATCCATAGCATTGGACTTTAGACAAGTCCTTCTTCTTCTCACCTTTAGGATTTGATCCTTTGCTAGACCCCTTCTTTGCTTTCCCTTTTCTCGCTAGGGAAAATTTTTCCTGTTCTGCCTCACTTTTCTAACTCTTACTGCTGGTACCATTGACAAGGCTTAGTCTAAGATCCTCTTGAGTGAATTCACTCCATAGTCGATCCCAACTTGGTAAGGTGTCTCATCCATTAATAACTTGAACAAATATATCCCACTGCTTAGTAAACCCATTTAGGGATATCCATACTAGCTCGTCATCATCTGGTTTATCTCCAACAACTGCCAACTCATCCTTGACAAGTATAAGTATAGTGAGGTAACTTGTAACATCTTCTCCCTTGTTCATCTGGGTATTCCTCAACTTTTCTCTGAGAAGCAGCTTCTTGTTAGTGGTAGCATTCTGGTACAGATTCAAAATGGCATCCCACATCTTCTTCATTGTATCCAACTCTGCGATATGCTAAACAATATGATTTTTAACACCATCAAGAATTAGCCTCCTTGCCTTGGCACCTTCCTTCTTATATGCTAAGAGTTGTGTTGGATTTGTAGGTACATCTACAAAACTGGTCACATATTCCTTGATAGCATTCTCTTCCAACAATAAAGAAATTATGGCTTTCCAGACTCCAAAATTTGAGGCTCCATCCAATCTGTCCTAATCTCTTAAACCTGCCGAGGCCATCTCAAATAAAAATAATAATAAAAAAATAAATAATTCTGAAGAGGTAGAACTAGGTTTTATAAACCCTCAATTTTTTTTCTTCCTGTACCTGCACTGCGCTCTTTCTGCCCTCAGATCTGCTCTGATACCATGTGAAATTTTTATTGTAGTTATTGATTATTAATCTCCTACCTATAAATATTGTTTGACTATCGAAAATTAATTCACAACAAATACTGAAAAAGAATACAACTGCAACTTCACAAATAAAACTCACATGAATAGAGAAGAAAACATTCAAAATAATAAACACGATATTTTTGGACAAATTGTCCCTGGAAAAACCCCAGAGGATAACCAATATTGTATATGAGGAATAATATTAATCTTTAACAAATCAAGAGATACATAAATTGCTTGCCTCTTACTAATGAAGCTCCGACAATATTCTTCCCTCAATTTCTCCTCCTGAAATTCCACTGCTGCTGCCTCCAATGCTATCTCTACGCCCTTTCTATCATTGAAGACTATTTTCTCTCACTGCAAACTTATTTGCTATCACTGCAAATATTTCTCACTGTAAATTTGCATTTTGCTTATCTCAAACAACTATTAACATTGTTAGTCAAATTAAGAAAATAAAAAAGAACATCCCTATGAAATACCTAATCATGTTAAAATATGCAAAACAGAGATAAATAGAACAAAGACACAAAATCACATGAAAACATGATTAAACCCTTATCTCATAGTAGATTAGTGCCCCTTTGTTGTGTAGGAAGCAGCCCTTTCCCAATCCCTAACAAAAAAGATGATGAAGATAAAATGTTGTGATAATGGACAAAATTAGTTCTCAAATGTAGAGAGTAACGTTGCATGAAATTGTGTTGTATTTGTTTTGGAGAAATGCTTTGCTTTTATAGATTCAAGGTTAGGATATTGAGTGATTTTGGATGAATGTGGGATCATTCGTAAGCCAATGACAAGATGCCACTTGTCGAGATTTGAGAGGATGATGGTTGTGCAAGTTTTTCCCAATTTAACAATTTGAAATTTAAATTTGGATGAAAGATGAATTAAATGCCAAGTTTGACTTGTGCAAGAGACATGTAAGAGAATTTAATGCTTTGTTGGATGGACAAGTCATGTGGGAGGGAGATTCAAAATTGGAGGAATATTCCTTCTTGATGCCCTTTTGAAAGTATATAGAAGAAATAATAAATCAAAGAAATGATTTATTGGTGCAAGTGGGGTGGGTTAGTTAAGAATTTAGATTTGACTCCAGTTGAGACAAAATCTAGAGAATGGGTGATTATGTTTAGAGTTTAATTAATCTAGATTAATTAACTTGGAGGATTTTAGGGGTTTGATATTTAATTTAAATCATTTTGATTTATTTAATCAAATAAGGACTTAACGACTTAATTAAATAATTTGATTTATTTATTTAAATACGATGAAGCTAGGGAATTAATCAATAAATTTTTTTAATTGATTAATAGGAGAATTCGATGTTAATTAGAGCGGATGCATGATGCTGATTATTTTACGTGTCTACAATTATATTAGTCAAAATTTCATTAATTATGAAATGCGATATACAACGATAGAAAATCAATGTTTGGCTCTCTTATTTGCTACTAGTAAGTTGAGACCTTACTTACTAAATGCTGAAATACATTTAATGACAAAATTTTATCCTTGAAAACATCTTTTCACTAAAAAAGATTTATTAAGACTCCTAGCTAAATTGGTTATGTTGTTAAAAAAGTTTGAACTTAAGTTTGTTTCAGAAAAAGAAAGGAAAGGACAAGCCTTAATTGAACACTAAGCAATGGCTCCCTCACCCCTGGTGTTACCTAATACAAAAAAATTCCCTAATGAAATTGTGTTGAATGTTTAGAAAGATGAAAAAACATGGGAGTTATACTTTGACAGATCCAAGTGTACAATAGGCTTTGGAGCTAGTATTATAATAGTTCTACATACATGAAATCATATTCCCTTATCCTACTACTTATATTTCCTATGCATCAACAACACAAAATAATATGACTTGCATTACTTGTCAGTTTAAATACTATTTTAGCTTTGGGGGTTCAAAATATTAAGATATTTAGTGATTCACAATTGATTATTAAAAAAATAAATAGAACCTATCAATTGAAGCATGAAAAATTGTTGAAATACAAGGATATCATGATGAATTTCTTAGAGAATTTTGAATCGTTTACCATTGATAACATGCCATGAAAGGATAATGACATGTAGATTCAATGAAAATATCAACTTCTCTTATATCCTTATCTTCATCTAAAAATCATCAATAAGGTTTAAAAAAGTTCTTAGGTGATCTTCACATGATATAGAATTATTTCTAGAAAACTTAAGGAATTTCTAACCTTATTTGGAATAGGATTAGAATCTATCCAAGAATACCATCAAAGTTTAACCTCCTATATTTGTCCATTTACAAAGGTCTTCTTGTATGAATATTCCTTGTAGCACCTTGTTGTTGACCAACAATATTTTGACTTACAACATTTGGGTCAACTTGTGGGCTAGACTATGGGATACTCTAACCTATATGGGATGAAGTTTGAGCACCAATTATTGAGGTATTTGTAAAAAAAAATAGCAATTGGGTTTTGAGAACTAAACTTAGAAGTTGAAGAACCTCCAGATCCATTAGATATTTTTAAGAAATCTTTCTTTGCAATTCTACATTGGCAGGTGATTGCTCTACTCTCTCCAATTAATTTTTTAGAGTATCTACCTCCACCTATAGTTGCACATCTTTAGGATTAGGTACTAAAGCTATAGAAACCTTTCAAGGTACACCATTTTCATTTATGGTTACCCCTTTTGCAGGATTAATTTTTTTTCCCCTTATCCATAGGCTTAGATCCAAAAGTTGTATTGTTAGGTGATGCTACTATGCTAGCAATAAGATAATTAATCCATGTACTAGTGTGGGTATTTCCTAAGGGAGCAGTTTCAATATTGCTACTTATTGTGGGATTAAGGTTGGTAGTATTTGATGACTAAGAATTTGATGGAGTGGGTACAAACAAGGGCTCTTCTTCATAACACTTCTTCATTTGAGCATAAATTTCTCTCAATTTATCTTTGTAAAATATATCATTCCTAAGTTGAGTTTCTTTATCCTTGATCTTTTTGAGCTTTATCTCTTCTAGCCTATTTCTTGAATCTTTAAGTTGTTGGAATTCTTGTGACAAATCATTCTCAGTGTCTTAGGCATCAATGTAAATTTTAATATCTTCAACAAAAATTGGGGTGATTGGGTTAATAGTAGGGCTAGAGTTAGTTAATTCCTTTTCAAGAGGGCTATTTCTTAATAAGTCATACTGTGAGGAACTAGAAGTATTTTCTGGAAGATTTAGGCTATGAGTAGCTCACGCATCAAAATTATCTTGTAAGGTTTTCTCTCTTAGCCCTTTTTTCTTAGCAAGGCTATCAAGGTGGGTTTGATCCTCACTCAACGTAGACTTAATAACTACATTATCTTCATTAGTGGGAGGCATTCTAAATTCAAGATCAATAAAATATCTCAAATTCTCATTGCTACTATCATGAGAACAACTAGATCCAAGAGGAGGAGTAGGAACAAAACTACTTGTAATTGTGTTCTTCCATAACTACTAAGGATTGTGTGGCAATTCTCCTTCCAAATTTTGTTTAGAGTTTTTGTTGAGTTGAGATATTGTTCCTCTCATGGATTCTAAAAATTCTTGAGATTCTTTTCTTCTTTCTTCTTCTTAATTCTTTTGCACCAACAAAGGAGACTCAAAGTCGCCACCGAATTATGGGAATTCAAGTTATTTAAAACAATTCTCAGAGAAGAATGTAAATGGAAAGAAATTTGACAGATCCTAACACAAACTAATAGGCACTTCACATGCATATGAAATTTAAACTAGAAACACTTAAGATAGCAATTAAAAATTATTTTGACTCTATACTAAACGATCTACAAAAAATTTTCAAGGTATCCCAAATAGAGTTTCCAATCTATTGGTGATTTTTAATTTGGTTGCGAATCACTCAAGATATTTAACAATTAGGAATGACTAATCTATAGAGTATCTTTTAGATCACCTTGGGAATTAAAAACCACCAACACCACTCTTGGTACTCATCTCCACCAATATTTACTTGAGTGATTAAAACATGTTATAAAAAATGTATTTATATTTAATATTTTAGATAGATATCAAAATGACATTCCTATAATAAATATTTTATATAAGTTTGATTTTTTAGATATTTTGACATAGTTTGTATGATTTTTGAATTATGATTTTATTATTGAAATTTAAATACCTCTTCAATTATAACAAAGTAAATTTTATCTAAAGAAAAATAGCTTAAAAAATTTAAAACAATAAAAATTCAAAATAAATATCTCAAAATTATTATTTTTAATTAGATAAAATAAATAATTTATTTCATATATTAAATATATAATTAAAAAATTTCAATTTTTTTTACTACTTTTCTACAATCCATCATTCATTTATTAATAATTTAATTGGCAGATTCTATTCTTTTGAAAAAAAATCAATTTTTTATTTGAATTTTTTGATAGTTCTCTTGTTGAGTATACCTTAGAAGTTAATTCATGACCATATGAAGAGTTCAACACTAAATTTCTCAATATAATAAGAACTCATACAATGTTTATTTTGTAGCTTGAAAGGTGGAATGTGAGGCAACTCGAGTTGGATTTTTAGCAACAAAAGCAATTTTATGTTTGATTTAAAGCCAAAGAATGCATGGAAATTTTCTTTTCTTGCACACTAAGTAGAGTAGTTGGGCTCTCTATATGTAATAATATTGTAGAAAACTTGTATTGTATTTTCGAAAGAAAAGATTGCTATTAGGCTGAATAGAAGATCCAACATTTGCAGGTTTTTCCCCATTCTGGGGTTTCTTGGCTATATGTGTGTTATTGCCTATTTGTGATTGGATTCTCATTTTTTTGCTTGCGCTATTATTAGCTATTAATTAATCCAGTGTATTAGTTGTTATAAATAATATATCTTTCGGCAAATTTATTGAGTAATTAATCTATTGTTGGGTTATAGAAACTAACATGCTATTAGACCTCTAAACTTTGAATCTGAAGCCAAGATTTGTGATGCCGATTTCAAGAAAAAATAAATCATATTTTCATCTCCATTTTTTTTTTGTGTGGCTATGGCAAACAGTGTTCGATACAAGGACAAGATTGAGGGCACATATAACTTCTTGTAGTGGAAGGTTTAGATCACATCTGTTTTTAAGGAGAACAAGCTGTAGATCTATGCTAGTACAAAAGTGACACCATCAACAAATGATCTTGTTGCCTTAGATTCTCATCAAAGAGGCCAAGGCTCAGAGGATTATCCTAGATGGAGTAAGAGATCATTTAATTGCTCATTTAGCGGGGAAAGACACCACCGAGGAGATTTGGGATACACTCACAAGACTATCAAAGCGACTATTAGAGTCGTAAGATGATGCTCAAGGACAATTTACATAATACCAAGATGTACAAAGGCGAGAGTGTGACATCTTACTTTTCCCTGAAGTTGACACAAGTCAGGGATGAGTTGGTTGCTATTGGAGTGATCATTGATGAAGATGAGTTGGTGCATATAGCCTTGAATGGTTTTTTGAAGCACTTGGAAATGTTTGTCAAGTGTGTTGTCAACAAAGATCAGCTACCTGATTGGGTGAGGCTTTGGGATGATTTTATTCAGGAAGAGATCCACAAGGAGATCAGACGAAGAAGGTTCAAGACAAAGAAAATATTTCTTTTGCAAGAAAGGCTAAGAAAAAGTCTAATAAAGGGTGAAAAAAGGGTTCTTCTTCCAAGAATGGGAAGAAGAAATATTTGAGCAAGATAAAATGTTTTTGCTACCATTACAGGGATCACTATGCCAGTCAATGTTTGAATAAGAAAAATGAGGACAGGCGGAAGAAGCAAGTTGCTACTACAACAAAGGTGGATGATTTTGCATCATGATTTGAGAATGATTTTTCACTCATTGCATGTCTCTCAAGTTCAATTGCCAACAGGGTATGGTATATTGATAGTGGGGCTTCTTTCCACATGACAGGAGTCAAATAATGTTTAACCAAGTTGGAGGAGAAGAAGTTGGATTTCTATATTGAGTTAGGAGAAAATGCCAAGTACCATGCAACAAGTGTTGGCACAGTCAAGTTTTAGAGGAGTCTGGGAAACCTCTTTTGGTGGAGGACATCTTCTATGTCCCTAGAATGACAAAGATTTTAATCTCAATTTCTGCTTTAGAAGATATGGGCTACATTGTGACCTTTGAGAGGGGAAAGGTCTATATTCGTCCCAAGGATTCCAAGGTTGCAAAAGTGAATGGAGTTAGGCATTCCAAATTATTTTGTTTATAGTTTGAGCTAGAACAAGCATTGGTACTTGTAGTTGTAGCGGGCTAGGAGAATTGTGGCATAGGAGAATGGCTCACCTTCACCATGTAGCACTTAATATTCTCAAGGAAATAGTGATGGGGATGCTTGAGATGAAGACACAAAAGCATGAGGTGTGTAAAGGTTGTGCACTTGGGAAATATGCCAAGACCAGTTTTCCAAACAACGACACTAGATCTGAGGGGATTTGGGATCTTGTACACTCAGATGTGTGTGGGCCCATGTCAACAACATCCTTCAATGGATATGAGTATTATGTTACTTTCATTGATGATTTCTCTAGGAAGACATGGATATATTTCATGAAGAATAAAGATGAGGTCTTTAGTAGCTTCAAAGAGTATAAGGCTCTCATGGAGAACCAAACAGGGAGGAAGATCAAGATATTGAGGCTAGCTAAAGGAGGAGAGTATACTTTGAATTCCTTCAAATATTGCAATGCTTAGGAACATATCAAGAAAGAGTTGACATTTCCATACGACCCTCAACAAAATTGGTTTTTGAATGGAAAAATAGGGCTATAGTTGGAGAAGCCAAGGCCATGCATCATGATCTGGATTTACCTTGGTTCTTATGGGTAGAAGTTTGTAATACAACTATATATTTACAAAATAGGATCCCTCAAAAAGTGTTGGGAAATTTGACTCTAGAATTTAGGTGTTCACTGGTAAGAAACTAGATTTGGGGCACATTCGCATCTTTGGATGCCTTGTTTATTATCACATGCGTATTGAGCAAAGTAACAATTTGGAACCTATTTTAGAGAGGGGTATCCTTGTTGGGTATATTGAAACATCTAAGGCTTATCAAGTTTACATTCCCGCTCTTATAAAAATAGTAGTTCGTAGAGATGTGAAGTTTGAGGAAGATATTGCTCTTCAAAATTCTAGCAACTTGATGAATGAGGAGGAGCAGTCACCTATGGTTGAGGTAGAAAAAAATGTTCAAACTTAAGTGATGCAAGCTGTAGAGAAAAGCAAGCAGGCTGAGCAGAAGGAGGAACAAATATTTTCTCATCCTCAGATTCCAATTATCATGAAGAGGAGAAACAGGACAACTGAGCAAACACTAAGAGAGGCTCAAGAATATGTAGGTGATCTTCAAGATTCAGTTAGACAAAGAAAGACTCCCAAACATTATTCTAAGTATGTCACACTTATGAGTGAATTAATTGAAGGAGAGCCTTCCATCTTCCAAGAGGTGTCTGAACACTAAGTATGGAGGGATGCTATGGTGGAAGAGTATTCTTCCATCAAGAAGAATAGCATGTGGGAGGTATTATTACGACCAAAAGGTAAGTCTTTAGTGGGCTCAAGATGGTTGTATAAGATTAAGCATGTTGCAGATGGTAGTGTGGAAAATTTCAAAGCTCAATTTGTGGCTAAGGGGTTTTATTAGAAGGAAGGAGTCGATTATGATAATAATTTCACTTCAGTAGCTAGGTAATCATCCATAAGAGCTATCATTTCTATAGCAGCACAAATGGGTTGGAGTATTCACTAGATGGATCTAACGATATCCTTTCTCAGCGAAGTGATTGAGGAAGAGATTTACATAGAGCAACGAGAAGGATTTGAAGCACATGGGAGGGATTCTCATGTATGCAAGTTGAAAAGAGAATTGTATCATGGACTCAAGTAGGATCTCAAGGCATGGTATTCATGTATTGACAGTTACTTGTAAAGTGTGGGTGCCATCAAGAGTGAGTTTGATACGAACCTGTACTATTTTTAGGTGAAGGGAGAACTTCTCATATTGATGTTATATGTTGATGACCTATTTCTCAAAGGGTCAAAGGAACTCATAGCACACTGCAAGCGAGATCTTGCAAGAGAGTTTGAGATGAAGGACTTGGGGTTGATGCTCTACTTTCTACGATTGGAGTAGTGGCAGAAAGAGGGGGAAATCTTTCTTGGACAAGGGAATTACTTACTTGATATCTTGAAGTGATTTAGGATGGAGAACTATAAGCCCATGTTCACACCACTTGTGACCAATTGGAAGAAGATTGATGTTTCTAGATCAAAGGTAGTGGACCCAACTTTATACAAATAGTTTATAGGCTCTCTTATGTATTTAGCCAACACTAGGCCAAATTTTTTTTTTGCATTCAACTCACTCAGTCGGTTTATGATGGAACCTAATTGGGTGCACTAGATAGTTGCGAAGCATGTTTTGAGATATCTCTAAGGCACAATTGATTATGGGTTGAAGTGTGTTCAGTAGGATGGAGTGAAGCTTGAGGGGATTACATATGTAGATTTGTCAGGTAGTACAGGTGATCAAAAGAGCACTTCGGGGTGCAATTTCAGTTTCAGATCAAGAGAGCTCTTGGTATAATAGGAAAAAAAAGGCAGTTGCTTTGAGTTTTGTGGAGGCCGAGCATATGGCAGCCAATATGGCTACATGTTAGGCTATCTAGCTTCAATTTTTTTTAGCTAGGATATTCGATAAGGATCTAGATCCTACAGTCATTTATTGTGATAATTAGAGTTATATCTAACTCTCTAAGAATCCATTGTTTCATGACAAGTCAAAGAACATTGAGATCAAGTACCACTTCATCAACGATTATATGGAGAAGGGGATAGTGATGCTCCAATACATTCCTATAGACGAATAAATAGAAGATATTTTGACCAAGACCTTGATGAAGAGTAAGTTTGAATTCCTTAGGGTTAAGTTGGGTGTTGTGCAAAACACCTTCCTCGCTAAGAGGGGGCACATTGATTTTCTAACTCGAAAGGTGGAGTTTCTTTAGAGCAAATCAAGCTGGATTTTTAGCAACAACAATTTTTTATTCTTTAATAGAATGTTTTTGAGTTTGTGAGGTTCGAATAAAGGCAAGAGTCATTTTATGTGTGATTTAAAGCCAAAGAATGCAAGGAAATTTTCTTTTCTTACATGCCATGTCACCAAAAAGTGAGGAATTTGTCACTTTTCGCTCATTTGGACCTTTTCCTATGGACTTTGGACCATTTTTAGCCTATTTTTGCATCTTTCCAAGCCTTTTGACGAAGTGTTGTAAAGTTTTGTAAAACATTTTCATGCTCTCCTAGGATTTTCATCACTTAATCAACCCTTAGTGACCCCTTAATCCTCATACATATCCTATCTTGTTGAGTTTTAATGAGACAATCCAAAATAACCTAAATAATAATATTTTAATTACCAAAAAATCAATGAAAATTGCCCAAGTGGACTAGGTTGCCACCTTTAGCAACCTAGTCCCATGTGGCATAAATGTTAATTTAAACTTAAGTTTCTTTTGGGATTTGTCCTAAAAACCCTTAGGATAGTTATTATGGTGTTATTTTAGGCAAATTAGGGCATGAATTGTATAAATAAACTCCAAAACCCTAATTCCTCATTATGCACCCTCATTTTCCACCTCTCCTCTCTCTCTCTCTCTCTCATCTCTTCTTCTTCTCAAGTTAATGAGGGTTTGATCCTCCAAGTCAACAACACACCATTGTTGAAGCATTCAAGTGTTGATTGCTGCAACCACACAAGATCTCTCACCAAGACAAGGTAATCTACTCTCTCATTCCATTGTTTCATGTTTCACTACTTAATTTTTATTTCATTTGGTTTGATTACTCAAAAGGGGTTTGATTGAGGCAAACCCTTAATCTCCAAC
The DNA here is from genome assembly GCA_007115665.2 of Sequoiadendron giganteum. Classification (NCBI taxonomy): domain Eukaryota; kingdom Viridiplantae; phylum Streptophyta; class Pinopsida; order Cupressales; family Cupressaceae; genus Sequoiadendron; species Sequoiadendron giganteum. The sequence goes on along the minus strand of CM021102.1, from coordinate 760,642,379 downwards.
CCTAACCCTGGTCTCTTCTTTGTATGTGTGTTTGCAGGTTTAGGTACTTTGAAGGCATTGGAGACTTGTTGAAGACCAACCCTTGCATACAAATTCAAATCATCCACCAAAAATCACTCCCAAGCCCGAATATCAGAGTTTTAGAAGCGGGAAACTATGAAGAACCAGGGTGCAAACCTAGGGATTTTTTTTCCTCTTTGGAAACTCCAAAAATCCTGAAGAGGACTAAGTCACCAAGAGTGGTGACCTAGTCCCTCTAGATAGGGAATTTTGTGGTTTTGAAATTTTTGGAGACCCATTTGGCAGAAACGGTCTCTAGACTAGTTTTCAGGAATTTGGGTCTAGTCACCCAAATTGGCTCAAGTATCCCTCTCAGCTTCTACAACATTTTTAATAGCATTCCAAACCTCCAATAGATCATCCATCTACTCATAGGTGCACAAATTCTAACTCCTTCATTTCTGTATAGTTTAGTGTATAATATTAGTTCATCTTGCATATGCTTGCATACATCAGTATGTTTTCCAGTATTTTGATTTCAATAGTTTGTATTCAATAGTTAGTTTACATTTTTTTTCATTAAAATTAGATACACATTACACAAACACCTCACAACCCCCTTCCTTCTTTGAATGAAATCCCAAGAAGCATATCATTAGGTGAAAGAGAGCTACATTCATCAAAAACTTCTAGGGTGAAAAACCCTAGGAGCTCATTGTGGAATCCTCTTTCCCTTCTTGCATATGTTTTTGGTGGTTCATTTTGGTAAACCCGATCCTTACACCCTCTTCTCTAACTTAGGTTCCTTCATTTTCCTAGGATTAACTTGCATTGCATATTGCATTAGTGAAAGTGCATCCTAGGGTTTCAAAATTTGCATTAGTGAAAAATTGCAATTAGGTTGCCTTTAAGCATGTTAAAACATCAAATATTTCTGCATTTCTACATTTTCTTGTTAGGTCTGCATTCCCCATATAGAGACCACCTGTATTAGTTGAAAACACTTACAAAATCTCCAAAAATTCACCGAGAGGACTAGTTCGCCATTCTGGGCGACCTAGTCCCTTCAGGGTTCTGAAACTGCCCTTTACAGAGCTGAAAACTCAGTTTTTGAGCTTTTGTTTTGTGCCATTACATAACTGCATCAATAGGTTGAGTTTTTGTAGTATGCATTTCATTAAAATCAGCATAAATTAGCTCATTTCATGCTTTGTAAATTTTCAGTTTTGCATTTACAGACTTTCATTTTAGATCATTGATAGTGTTTGGAAATTTCCTTTGTAATTTGAAAGTTTAATTTCCTTTTTTTTCTTTACATTTCATTGCACATTCTTCAAACATTTTAGTTTCATTTTTTTCTAAAATTGCAAAGAAAAAGTTAGTAAATAAACATGTTAATCATTCTTTTAATACATTTCCTAGTTATGAGAGTCTAGTAAATGAAAATGTTAATAATTGTCTTGAACCTACATGGCCTTCTATCTCTCCTATTTGTGAGGATGATGTGTTAGAATCAAATACAAACATAGATAATCATGATGATCATGATTGTTCCCCTCTTGAGACCTCTCCTTTTAGTGACAAAGGTATCTTGTTAAAGGAAGGTACAATCATTTCAAGCATCATGATGGTCTTGCTTTTTCTTCTCCTCATCCCCTTTGGGAAGATATTTTAACACCAAAAAATGACATTATAGACACTTTCCTAAACATCACCTTACCTAGTCTCTCTAACTTTGATGATCACCCTTTCCCTTCTTTTAATGTGTCTCCTCGATGCAAAGAGGACATGTTGTTGTTAGAAGATACTTCTCCTAGGAGTCATCAGACTCACAACCCTCCCTACCTATTTGACACTCATAATGGTCCTTCTCTTGATGCCTCCCCCATTGTAGTGAAGCATGTGATGAACATCTTCCAAGCTCTCCTACTAGAATATTTTTTTTGGTGTTGGTATGTGGCAATTGATCATGCTATACTATACACTCTTCATGTATCCTTGTCGGGGTCTGCGGCCAGGCCGGGCCCTGGGCGGGGGTGGCAGCCCCTAAGAATTTTTTTTTCACCTTTTTTGCTTCATCATCGAAAAAGAAAAAAGTTGACTTTGTAAACCGTAATTTTTGGAAGCTTCTAAAAGCTTGTTATAAGTGGTTGGGATGGAGACTTATAGTATGGCATTATTCACGATATTGTAATATGTTTTGCACTAGATAATATAATCATTGGATGGCTACGGTTTGGTGTATGTAGCCCATATTGGGTGAATCACGTTAAAGTCTCTTTGTTATATTTTTTGTGTGTGTTTTATTTCTCTGTTTATAGATAAAATCTGATAAAATCTACATTTAACTCTTTAGATATCTACCTTCTAACCCTAACATTTGGAACAAGACAATGCGACCTTTAACGATCAAATAGCCTCCTATCCTTTAATCCTCCCTCTCCTCATAAATCCATCATTGATAATTTCCTTAATAATATTATGACCCTATAGGAAGATGTAGATCATATATTAGACTCTCTTTCCCTAGGGGATGTTAATATTATTGAACCCCAATGCATCCTTTACCCTCCTTCAACCAAACCCACACCTGAATTCACCCTCTAGCCGCCTACCCCTAATGTGTTGCACCAATCGAGTCCTCATACCATTTCTCATACACATTATACCCATAACAACCCTCATTCCCAACCATCACCCTCCAGTTCTTTACCTTTACCTAATCCTCCCATCTTACCTGCTACCCCTCGCCTAAATTTATTCCTTAGGGAGTATGACCTTGTTGATCAACTAGGGAATACTCCCACAAAAATATCCTTATGGGACCTTATTCAAGTCTCCCCCCACTACCATAATATGATGTAGATCTCCCTACAACAAGTTCCCATCCCTTCTAACGAGCCATCAAATAACATTGCAACTATTATTCATCGAATACATGCACTGATATCGTTTTTCACCAAAGTGAGCTCCCTCCTTTATATGTACAAAATAAAATGAAGCGTTCATGATAATATCTCAATACAACACAAAAGGATCAAGAGAACTCTTGTAGATATCAACTCTTACCTCAATGTGTGTAGTGTGAGCCTTTTGGATAGGCTTGGAATTGATCAATCCCACATCAAAGCCGATTCTCTCTCTGTCAGAGGATTTGATAATGTATCTAAGAAACCGCTCGATGTGATCACTATCCCTCTTATAGTTGGAATAGAAACATTGGACACAACCATCCATGTTATGCCTCAAGAGGTTTCATACAATATTCTCTTAGGCAGACCATGGATCAATGCTATGCATGGTGTGCCTTCCACACTTCATCAAAAGATGAAGTACATCTATAATAATAAAGTGTACACACTTGATGCTAATCTTGAACCCAACAGTTGCTTAAACATTGAGAAATCCAAAGAAAATCACTTTCACACCTTCACATCCACCACCCAAGTGGAACCCTCACACCACATCAATAACGAACAACATCTTGAGCAAATCATCAAGCTCTTAGATGATGAATTGGGTTACTTAGAATTCACCCCTCTCTGAATGGGTGAATCCAAGACCATAACAAACAAAGACTCTAAAAAGGGATACACAGTCTTGTCCACACAAAACTTGGTCGGTCCTTTGCATGCATCCACCTCAATTACTTCAGTGGTTGTAATAGATAATGAACAATCACCCCATCCAAAAAATTTCAAAAATATTTATGGAAAAGGTTATGACCTTATGAAGCAAGTTGGCTATAGTGGAAAAGGTTGTGGCCCTAATGAACAAGGTATCCACAACGCTATCGAGCCTCCTATGCAACTCACACATCATGGTCTTGGTTATTGTCCTCTCTTTGAGATCACCAAGCCTTCCTCTTCAATCAACACCATCCTTAATCACTCTTATACCCCTAACTTCCAAAGTGATCCTTTGAAACCAACAAAGGACTCTTCACTTAATGGCCATGCCATCTCGCACGCTCCTCTAGATTCATATATTGCACACTCCTCTAAGAGAGTGTATAATACCTCACAATCTATAGAGCCTTGCGTAGGTATGACATCCCATACTAAGCAAGACCCTCCCTTGTCCCACACCAAAGGATCACCTTCTGCTCTTGATCAAGAGGGTATCTTGTTGAGACTCCTCCAAGACCATTTGATCTCCCTTCCTCCTTGCACTTGAAAGAAATGTTTAAACAAACATTCCTTTTGTTCTTACCACTGAGTTCATGGATGTTCTACCTATCAATGTAAGGCATTGAGTTGTAAACTCCAAAATCTTAAGGATTGTGGTGTTCTTCCATCTATGGGGGAACCTCCTTCCTTTAATCGATACTGATTTTCCCTCAACCTTGCATTCCCTTAATCCTTTCAGCTCACTATTGTCCTCCACTAAGTGGGGGCAAGATGTTAGTTAACCTTTCTCCCTCATATGTCACTTTTCATTGTCTCTTACGAATTATCATTTACTTTTCATGAACTTTTAAGAGAAAGATTGAGATGTGGATGACTTGTCTTAAGTTGACTCGCATGTGACATACTCCCCTCTTCTTCATGATGCAACATTTTTGGAACCATATGACTCAACATAGGGCTTTCCGAACAAGATTTCATGTACTCTTTCTCTTCTTCTTCTCTACTTTAAATTAATTTTTCACAGTAAAATGATTCACAATTCCTTTAAAGTGGGGGCATACATCACCACTCAAACTTCATTGTTCAATCTTCCTTTTTCTTGCAATCCCTTCTCTTGTAAATATTACACACAATGTTGTTCAGGATTGAGAGATCTCTATTTTTCCTCTTTTATATACAAGATGAGCCCTTGCCTCCCTTGCATACAAGATGATTACACTTGCACATTTCCTCTCTTGACACATTACATATAATGTTCCTTAAGATGAGACATCGCATGAACAAAAGAAAAATCCCTTTGAACAAAATCATTACAACATCACTTTATTTTGTGGTGCCTTATCAAAGTTATCACGAGGTATAACTTTGGTATTGTTAAGCGGGAAGCCCGGGCAACAAGCGGCATGACTTTCCACATAGCCACCTTTGTGAGTACATACCAATCGAGTGTATGTTTCTCACCTTTTTGGATAACTCACCCCGTGAACAACCTGATGTTCTGTGGCCCTCGAGTGAGCTCATATCTCTTCATTCTCTTCACACTAAACCTTGTCATTGCATGATCATGAATCTTGTTTTTTTGTAATGTAGTCACCCTTGAATGTCTTTAGCATTGATGTCGAGTTGACTTAGAATCTCAAATCCTTGGGGGCTTGACCACCTCCTTCTTCTTATCCTTTCCCATTCTTCTTCATCATTCTTTTCCATCTTGGTCGGGCTACTTTAGTGTGAGCTTGAAGCAAGTTCATCCTCTCACTAAAGTGGGAGCTAAATGTGTCACCAAAAAGTGATTACTTTGTCACTTATCGCTCATTTGGACCTTTGTCTATGGACTTTGGACTATTTTCAGCCAATTTTTATATCTTTCCAAGCCTTTTGACGAAGTGTTGTAAGACATTTTCATGCTCTCCTAGGATTTGCATCACTTAATCAACCCTTAATGACCCCTTAATCCTAATACACATCTTATCTTGGTGAGTTTTCATGAGACAATCCCGAAGAACCTATATAATACTATTTTCATTACCAAAAATCAATGAAAAATGCCTAGGTGGACTAGGTCACCACCTTGGGCGACCTAGTCCCATGTGGCATAAATGTTAATTTAAACTTGGGTGGTCCCACAATAGTGGTTTACAATTTTTGGCCAAACTAGACACTGAAATTATTATTTTTAACTAAATCTTCAGATTCGAGCACCTATAGCGGCTAAACCATGAGGAATTTGAAGATGATGCAAACTAGAGTCTCATCACATTTTGTCTGTAGATTCTAAAAATATTTTTTTGAAAGTTTTTAGAATCAGATTGTTCTTTTTTTTCAATCTCCCACGAAAACTTATTTTTTCGGAAAAAAACATTTTTAAAAAGTGACGCTCACCGTATACAACGTAATTTTTTTTGTATGAAGGATAAAATTCTATTTTTTTTTAATTGAGATATTTAACTACGATATCTAGCACTTTCATTTGGCCTCATATTTTTTTATTGAATATTTTTTCCTTAATCATGTTTTGAAGTCAAACCAATTGCAATTCAGACATAGGCAAATTGTATACAACATAAATTTTTTTGTATGTATCGAAATTCATTTTTTTTTTATGGATCAAGGACATCAATACCCATTTTTTAATTCAATTTTTTTGGCGGCCAAGATTCTAAGGGGTTCGCTTGAACCTTGGTTCGAGCCAACCCCTTATTGGTTCGGTTGAACCAGTAGGATTGTACGAACCCCTAAAATTATTTTTTTGCCTTGGGGTCATTTTTTGTGAGTTTTCCTTCCTGAACTGAATTGTAAACCACTATTGTGGCTTCACCCACTTAAGTTTCTTTCGAGATTTTATCCTAAAAACCCTAAGGTCAGTCAGTATGGTGTTATTTCGGGATAATTAGGGCATGAATTGTGTAAATAACCTCCAAAACCCTAATTCCTCATTATGCACCCTCATTTTCCACCTCTTCTCTCTCTCTCTCTCTCTCTCATCTCTTCTTCATCTCAAGTCAGCTAGGGTTTGATCCTTCAAGTCAACAAGACACCATTGTTGAAGCATTCAATGGCTGATTTCTACAACAACACAAGATCTCTCACTGAGACAAGGTAATCTACTCTCTCTTTCCATTGTTTCATGTTTCACTACTTCATTTCTATTTCATTTGGTTTTATTACTCAAAAGGGGTTTGACTAAGGCAAACCCCTAATCTCTAACCCTAACCCTTGTCTCTTCTTTGTATGTGTGTTTGCAAGTTTAGTTAATTTGAAGGCATTCAAGAATTGTTGAAGACCAAACCTTGCATGCAAGGTCAAATCATCCACCAAAAATCACTCTTAGGCCCGAATATCAGAGTTTTAGAAGCGAGAAACTGTGAAGAACTAGGGTACAAAACTAGGGATATCATTTCTTCTTTGGAAACTCCAACAATCTTGAAGAGGAATAAGTCACCAAGAGTGGCGACCTAGTCCCTCTAGATAGGGAATTTTGTGGTTTTGACATTTCTGGACATGCATTTGGCAGAAACAGGCTCCAAACCAGTTTTTGAGAATTTGGGACTAGGTCGCCGAGATTGGCACAAGTGTCCCTCTCGACCTTTGCAACATATTTAACAGTATTCCAAACCTCCAACAGATCCTCCTTCTATTCCCAGGCGCACACATTCTAACTCCTTCATTTATGTATAGTTTAGTGTATAATATTAGTACATCACTATGTTTTCTAGTATTTTGATTTCAATAGTTTGTATTCAATAGTTAGTTTACTTTTCTATTCATTACATTTAGATACACATTACACACACCTCATAACCCCCTTCCTTCTTTGAATGAATGCCCAAGAAGCATATTATTAGGTGAAAGAGAGCTACATTCATCCAAAAAGTAAGCTTCTAGGGTGAAAAACCCTAGGAGCTCATTGGGGAATCCTCTTTCCCTTCTTGCATATATTTTTAGCGGTTCACATGCTAAGAAAAGCAGTCGGGCTTTATATATGTAAGATTTTTGTAGCAAACTTGTATTGTATATTTGAAAGAAAATTTTGCTATTAGGCTTAATAGAAGATCCAACATTTGCAGGTTTCTCCCAATTCCAAGGTTTCTTGGGTATATTTGTGTTATTGTCTATTTGTGATTGGATTCTGATTTTTTTTCTTCCACTATTATTAGTTGTTAATTAACCCATGTATTAATTGTTATAAATCAGATTTCTTTCTATGAATTTATTGAGATGGGTTATAGAAATTAACATACAATACATTGTGATAAGAGAATATTACATAAACTATTTATGATTTCATTTTTTGTTTATATTTAAATTTGACATTACTATTTACAATATTTCTAAACTCAATACGATTTGAGTATATTTTTATATTATTAAAAATTATAAATATTTAAAATTTAATAAAATAAACTCTCACATTCAAAATATCTCTCTCTATCTCTATATCTAATACTAAATGGTAAACATACTACCATAAACTATATTTGAATTTATGCCAAAAATAATTCTCACTTTAACAAAACCTCTTCCTCGTAAAGCACACTTCTAAGCTATGGAAAATGCATATGAAGATGGGTGCTTCCATTTACTTCCACATTAAAGCTCTATATACTATTCCAAAATGTCTTGGTTGGCCCATACTTTCTATTAATAGCTCGAGTTTTTCTTACAATGTAATTTTAATTCTATTTAATCAAAGAGGTGATCCTTCAATTGAACCTGAGGCATCAAATCCTATATAAATTCATCCTCATCATCATACTTTTAGTCATCATATTCATCTTCAACCTCAACTCAATCAATGGTCTTTGGAGAAAAATCTATTTTTTTTTCTCCCACTCTTTGTCCCATCTCCATCAATATCTAAGAGGGCTTATAATATATTTGGCTCTAGGAAAATTTACAAATTCACTGCCAACAATTCACCATCCGAAAATTCATTGCCATGACATATTCACCACATGAATTTGCGGGCAGTGAATTGCTGGCGGTGGTTGGTGATTAACAAATATATTTTTTATTAAAAATTGAATAGTTTAGATAGATATCAAAAATGAGATCTCTATAATAAATATTTTATTAAAGTTTGTTTTTTAAATATTTTGACATAGTTTGTATGATTTATGATTTATGATAATATTATTCAAATGTAAAATACATCTTCAATTATAATAAAGAAAATTGAATCTAAAGCAAACTAATTTTAAATAAAACTTAAAATACTATTAACAATATTTATAAATATTGAATTGAAATACATTATGTTGTGTAGATTACTTTAATTGAATAGAGCTCAAAAATCAATACAGGCAAATATTTTGAGTATTTCAAGACTTAAAAAGCTAATGTATTGAATTTCACTATAGTGTTTCAAATCTGATTTAGCACGTGACTATGAGAGAAGTATAGGGGTACAAACATTCCATCAAATTACATTACATTCTTTGCATTTCATTAATCTCGACAGTATTGCTAATGTATTAAATTTTAATGTAGTCTTTCAAATTTGATACTGTACGATTAATAATTGAATGGAGTTCAAAATTTGACATGTGACTATGAGAGAAGTATAAGGGTACAAACATTCCATTGAATTACATTCTATTCTTCCATAATTGAATAGAGCTCAAAAATTAATAAATGAGATCACACAAGGAGTTTAACTGTACGATTATAGTACATTATATTACAACTATTGTGTTGAGCTACACTAAATTCTAAAATTTTTACTTAATTGAGTAGAGTTTGAAAGTTAATACATGAGCGTATAAAAAAAGTTCATCAATAATTTTAAACTCAAAAAGTTTTGAGTATATAAAAATTAAAAAATATATATTATAAAAAACACAAATATTAAGATTGTTACACTACAAGTGAGAATAAGATCATTATATTATTATATATTTGTTTATTACTCAAATCTTAACTTTGTAAAAATGAAATGCATCATATTTGATTAAAAAAATATTTATAGAAATTATTTACTATAACCATATCTAAAAAAATATATATTAATACTTATAATCAATATAATCTATAAATTGAATTTCTTTATTTTTATAATTTTAATCTAAATTTTTATTTTAAAATTAATTTATAATTAAAAATTAATTTAATCAATGAATAATGTTCAAATCTTAATAACCAAATTTATAAAAAAATATATTTAAATACTTAAAATAAATTAAATATCATATTTAAATATAAATATATAATATAAATTAAATACTAAATTTAATATACATAATACACATTAAATATTAAATTTAATATATATAATAAAAATTAAATAATAAATTTAGTACATACACTGTACTACCTAAATTTTTCCCCATAAAACCCACTTCTAACCTCGAATAACTGCATTTTAACTTGGAAAAATTAAATAATAAATTTAGTACATACACAGTGTAGCGATAGCTGACAATGAAACACTAAATGCGCGGAACTATGCGTGAAGATATGTGCTTACTCATCTGGAAAACTCTACAGATTGTCCAAAACCAGATTCTCATGAGAAAGTCAAATTTCGGTTGAAAATAATGGGAGGCTTCAAAAATAACTTACACCGAGCAATGGAAGGCTCCCAAATGGCTTGGTTGATCCAAAATTTCCATATTGCCGAAGTTTAGTAAATACCAAAAAAAATTCTTATAATAATTTTAAGTCTATTTAACCACAGGGGTTTGTTAGAGGCACTCCACAGAGACACGATGGCTTCGAAGAGAGAATCTGACAATTCCAGATTCATCAATGGTATTAAGAGAATGAGAAACAGTTGGAATAGGGTTACGAGTGAAGAAAAAGAAGGGGAATTTAAGCAGTCTCATACCAACTGGCTCACACTTGGATTTGAGCCATTGAGAGAGGATGGATCAAAGAAAGATACATATGGCAAGGCTAAAGTAATTGATGCAGAGAACAAAGGTGATTCTGCATCATGCATAGAGAATGGATCAAGCATGAATGGGGCGAAAGATGCAGAGAAGAAAAGTGAGAGTTCACGCAGAGAGGATGGCTCAAACAAAGAAGTAAATGGCATGGAGGAATCAATGGTCATACATCATATTCCAGAGGACATCTTGAACATAATATTTTGTAAACTTCCTCTTCATAGTCTCTTTCAATTTCAAATCATTTGTTCTTCATGGCAGGCTATTATTTCTAGATCTGCTCACTTTCACAATCTGTGGGAGCAGAGTAACATGCAAATGTGGCTGGTCATGGATCATTATGATGTAACAAGTGAGTCTTCTGATGGGTTTGCACTCTTTGATGTCAATAGAAGGCTAAGGTTCAAGAAGATATTTAGTGATGAGTGGAGATGCAATTACTCAAAATGGTTTCTCAGAGCTGCAGATGGGGGCCTCCTGCTTTATAGCTGTAAGAGAAATGGAACCCTTCGACTGATCAATCCATTGACAATGCAATCCCATACTCTTGAAGATGCAAGGGTGACCAGAAAAAGCAGGATTTCTTTCTATGTGAAAAGGTATCATGATGATGTGGCTGTGCACCTCAAGTTTGATTCAAAGGAAAGGACGTATCAGGTAATTGTTATAGTTGGATGTCTTTATCTTTTAAGAAGAAAGAAAATTTTGGTTTTGATCTATAGATCTGCAGATCAGAGATGGGATATTAGAGACGTTCACTTGGCTCAAAGAGTGAATGGGTGTATGGCACTCAGCTTTTTTCCAAGCATTATAATACAGAACCAAAAAATCTACTGTTTTTCCAAACATGGGGCAGATGTGGGTACGCATGATTTGAATGGAGATTGCAATAGCAGGTTTGTTTATACAATGGGGATGCAAGGTGTAATGCACCAGGCCTTGGGAATTGTTGTGTATAAGGGGAGAATGATAATGGTGTGTAAATTTGAACCAATGTATTTCCCACCATATACACATGCTTTGATTTTTTATGAGTTTGATGAGCTTGCCTTGCAGTGGAGATGCAAATATGAAACTGTTCTATCGCCGCATTATTTGCCTCCTGGAGTAGTTTGTGTCGGAGGGGATCGTATTTGGCTTATTCTGAAAAGAGACAACCATCTCAGCCATATAATTTGTGTAGATATAGATAATGGGGAGGTGAATGTATGGCCAGAAGTTTACCCGTTTATGTTCAATGTGAGGAACTGTCTATCAATGCCTCTAAGCTTTTGCCCATGCTCTTAGATCTCATTCTTCTTGGCTTTTAGGTCATCCTTTGCCGTATTTAGTTATCTATGGGAACCTGTATTATTTTGTTTTATTTGTTTTCTGACCCAATGAAATTGTGCTATGTTCCATCAACAAAGGGTCCTAAAAGAGTTTTAGGATTCAAAATATTAGTCTGTGGCTTTAAAAATGGCTGTATTAGTTCAGATTGTAATAGAATTTGGCTGGATTAGTCCAGTTTGTAATAGAATTTATCAAGCTATTGGAAATAAAAGATATAAATATTTTTTTTTCCTTTTATTACAATGTAAAAATATGTCATTTTTTAATTCTCTGTGTTTTCTGATCTTAATTGTAATATTAGACAAGGTTAAAAAGAATGTGAAAAAGTGAAGAGGTTTCATTGTTTGTATAAAAAGGTGAATAGGTTTTATTGTTTGTATAAAAAAGTGAATAAGTTTTATTATTTGTATATCTGTTAAAATTTTAGTAGTTTTTCGGATGGAGTTAATATCAGTTTATGTTATACTTCATGCTATAATGGTTAAGTAGGCTGGTTAAAAATTAGTAAAACATTAAGAGAAAAAATAATTTTAAAAAATTCTGAAATTGTTTGAAGACAATAAATAATTTTATTTTTCTTTATAAAATGTTCTACTGTCCATTGTTCTAATGTCCATCACGTCAGAGATTTTAATTAGTTTTCAAATCTTACCAATTAAGTATAATAAATAATCTTAGACATAGACAATTGTTTTAGAATTTAAAAAGGATGATGAAGAACTTGTATTAAATTTATATATTTCAGAAATTTTATTTTATGATATTTTATGAAATTAAGATACAAATCATAAATAACATTTTGATACAAATATATATCACATCATGTTGAACTTAATTTTCTAACACTAATGTTATCCACACATTTTTTCGCACTTTAACTCTTACCTTATTCATTATTACCACTATCCCATTTTTCATAAATTCATAAGAGCAACGATATGAGAATGTGAGGAGGCAGAACTAGTTGTGGAAAAGAAAAGAAAGAATGTGGGAGAATATGTGTATAGTTGTATGCCGAGGAATTAGTATACAAATGATAGAAATTGAAAAATATCAACTGAAGTCTTGAGCCATGCTTGTATGATAAGTGATATTTGAGTAATTCAGAAAAACGATGCGCAGAGATTTATATGTTTATTTGCTTGTATGATAAGCGATATTTGAGTAATTCAGAAAAGCAATGCATAGAGATTTATATGTTTATGTTAAATGTGAGAAACTGTCTATCACTTTTAAAGTTCTTAATATTTTTCAAATCTCACAAATTTATATTTTCAATAGATGCAATTCATATACAAAGCTTAAAAAGAAGAGGTGATTTTGTTGTAGGTCAGTCATTTCAAATTTACAAATTCAGGGATTTTAATTTTGTGGTTCGATGTAAAACAAAATGAGTGTGTTATAAAATAGAGGGGGCTAAAAATTCTAGTGAGAGAATTTATGTAGCTCAAAATTTATTTGAGAATATTTTATTATTGTAATGGTGAAACTTTGTGAAAATTTTATTCATTATAGTGGTGAATTTTTTATGTGTATTCTATATTTCATTTAATTGTATATTTACTTTTTAAAAAGATATGATACAAGTACATATTAATAAATGATGTAAATGGATTATTTTTCTAAAAATGGTATATCTCTATCTACATTTTTCTACACTTAACTTTTACTTTATCTCCATATACAAATATATCCACATATATGATATGGTATATCCATATAGTCGTCATCCTATCTTTATAAGCTCATACTCATATATTTTCCTTATCATTGCAATTATCAAATTTACTTATACATCTACTTAGTTATAGTATTTATTTACTCATATCTAACTATTTGACTATATATGGCCAAGCCAACAACTAAATGGTCTTTTATGTATTCATCTTATTGTTGCACTTATCAAATTATAGTTGTTGTAGTGTCAAAAAATGTCGTTTGTTACATTTTCAAACTTGTTTGGGCCCTTGTGAACTAAATAAACCTGAGTGTGCCTTATTTAGGGTGTTGTAAAGTATTTTCTTCTACTTTCACACTAATCTAGGGTTTTCACTAATTAATTAGGTTTCTTTATGCCTTATTTGGCCTTATTTTGCATCCACAAGCCTTAATTAATGCATCTTTTTGAGGATAATTCTGACACATATGTAATGACCAATCAAAAATTAATGTTTTTTGATATCTAAAGAAGTGGGAGGAGGAGCTTAAGAATATAAAGAGAGATAATGGAAGTCCTATAGAAAAAGGAGAAGGTGAGGGATGCTGAAATTTCATGCCTGTCTCAATAGGTGCTGGCAGAAAAGGACAAACTTCAGGAGGAGATCACAAGGTTTCAGTCCCACGATCCCAACCTAGTTACTGAACCACAATAGAAAAACCAAGAGCTCCAGGGCCGATTGATTTAGGCAGACCTGGAAATACAGTAGAAAGATGATGAGCTTTAGGGCAAGCAAGCTCAATTCAAAAAATAATTCCAAAAGCTAAATCTCTCTCTAGAAAAAGAGTCCACAACTCGAGGCCAAATTGAAGAGTCCTTACAAAGCAAGGATGTCAAGTTGAAAACTCTACCGGAACAACTCTCTGCAACAAGAAAAAGGATTGAGGAGTTGATGCAAGTTGTTGGGTCGAAGGAGGTAGATATTGGTATTTTGAAAGAACCTCCTCAACCCTTGTTCCTCAATTAGATCTCCTTTTGGTGGCCTAGTAGCTGTATATCTCCTACTAGGAGAGATTCAAGGCATCTTGTTTGACCCTTCAATCGACACTGTAATTCATGGCTAATGTTGTAGGTTTATTCAAGAAGGTGTGTAGAACGATCTAGCAAGTTCCCCAATTCATTGTAGAAAGGGTACCCAAAGCAGAGAGGTTACTGAATAAGCTATACATAGTAGCAGACACAGACTTAGTCTCCACATGGATTGGAGATCGGAATTCAGGCTCCAAGAAAGTGAGGGAATTCATCTGTTATCATGCGGCTATCACCCAGTCTAGCAATTTCCAAGAAACACTGAACTGAACTATGAACAAAGTGTAGATGCAATTTTCCCAGTTGACTCAAATGGGCCTCCCCTCAATCGTTCTCTTCAACGACTCAATGGCCATGGTGAAACACATTCTAGTAAGGATCAAGGAGAAACAACAAGACATATCTTCCTTTCAAATTTTTAGTCAACCTTCGATGGTGGTAGACATAGAAGGTGCCACCTATCAAATAATGTGTCTCTTTTTTCAACTCGAGTCCAAGATAGGGATCTCAATGGAGCTTCCCTTCAAAGAAGCTATCGATCTACATAAGGCGTATGAGAATGTGTGCACCACATAAATTCCTTCGGAGGCTGAATGGCTGCCTCTACAGATCACACTCTCAAATCTCTAACTCTGTTTCCCTAATGGATAAAGCTTTGGTCTGCAAACCAAATTTTTTTGGGTTCCCATTCCATAGATGAAATGCTCCTGGTAGTCGCCAAAAGTTGTGGATTGAAAAATCCTTAGAGCTCCCTTTGGGTTAATATTGACTATTTTGCACAGCCTTGGTCCATGCCTTGTATGTTTGAGTAGCTCAAGCCCCATTTTCTGTCACCCTTGTGCACTTGCTCCACGTGCCCACCACACACTCATTGAATGGGATTCTTCCCTTGCTTCTCTCTTGACCTCCATCTCTTCACCACATGTCAGAAGCACAAGCTTTGGGATGCCTCTCTCCTTTGCTTCTCCTCAAATCACCCCTAGTGTGCTATGTCACATCATTCTGCAAGCATCTTTTTGGCGATCCCCACAACTAGTGTTCAAATGTAGACTTCTCCATGTGTCAGCTTCAAGGGGATTTTAATTGAAGTGTTGGAACAAGTGAGTGAGAAGCTCAATCTCTTTGTCACGTGTCGCCCGAAGAGGTTCCCTGATTCTTCCTTGGGACCACAACCATCATTTATTGGGAGGAAAATCTTGTTCAGAGGATACTACATGTGATGAATGAAATCTTTCTATTGCGATGACCTTGGGGAATCATGGCGACAAGTATTATTACTTGTATCTGGGAATCTTTTCAGTTACTGGTTTGATGGTGGTGGGTGGTCTATATACACTCCTCTTGCTCTCTAAGGAAGGGTTCAAAAATTATAGAAAAGAGACTGAAAATCTCTAAGCCTTTGCAGTGTTTTCTAATTATTGTATTGAGATTTATAGCCTATTGCCATTGTTCAACCTCTTTGTTTCTTATTTTATATAAGACATGATACTTTGTCACTTGTTGTATTAAGTAGTTTATTTGCAAATTTTATGACTTCAATAGAAATTTACTGTTTGGATCATGTCTCAAACTCTTCTTGATTAGTAGATGTATGTGGAAGTTATACTATGTAATTTGATTAACTGCTTAGGATTTTCATCTTTGTTTTTCTGTTATTCTTGAAACATAACAGATTGCTAAATGATCCCTCAAACCATATCCAAAAAAAGGTTTCCTATGCCTAAACATTTAAATCTTGATGCATTGCCTTAGATTAAGTTTTATTTTATAGTTGCTTCGTTTTACCTTTCCAAACCCCCAATTATAGGAAGATTTGGCTTCTTTAAAAATCATGGAGGTTAGTTAGTTTAGCGCAATTGGGCCCCCCATTAACTGATTTTCTCATAAGGTTGTTTTCATAGCAATTTTAGGCATCAATAGGTACAAACAAAGGCTCTTCTTCATAATAATTATTCATTTGAGCAACATTTCCTCTCAATTTATCTTTGTAAAATACATCATTCCTAAGTTGATTTTCCTTATCCTTAATCTTCTTGAGCTTTATCTCTTCTATCCTATTTATTTCATCCTAAATTGGTTGGAATTCTTGTGACAACTCATTCTCATCTAGTAAATCATTCTCACTGTCTAAGGTATCAATGTAAATTTCAATATCTTCAACAAAAATTGTGGTAATTGGGTTAATAGTAGGGACAAAGTTGCTTAATTAATTTTCAAGAGGGCTATTGCCTAATAAGTCATACTGTGAGGAAGTAGAAGTACTTTCAGGAGGATTTAGGCTATGAGTAGCTCAAGCATCAAATTTATCTTACAAGGTTTTCTCTCTTAACCCTTTTTTCTTACCAAAGCTATCATGGTGGGTTTGATCCTCACTCATAGTAGACTTAATAGCTACATTATCTTCATTGTTGGGAGGCATTATGAATTCAAGATCAATAAAATATCTCAAATTCTTATTGCTACTATCATGAGAACACCTAGATCCATGAGGAGGAGCAGGAACAAAATTACTTTTAATTTTCTTCTTCCATTACTACTAAGGATTGTGTGGTAATTCTCCCTCCAAATTTTGTTTAAATTTTTTGTTGAGCGGAGATCTTGTTCCTCTCATGGCTTCTAAATTTTTTTTGAGATTATTTTCTTCTTTCTTCTTCTTAATTCTTTTGCACCAACAAAGGAGACTTAGAGTCACCGCCCAATTATGAGAATTCAAGCTATTTAAAATAATTCTCATAGAAGAATGTAAATGGGAAGCAATTTGAAAAATCCTAACACAGACTAATAGATGATTGACATGAATATGCAATTTCAACTAGAAACACTTAAGACAACAATTAAAAATTATTTTGACTCTATACTAAATGATCTACAACAAATTTTCAAGGTATCCCCAGTAGATTTTCCAATCTATTGGTGATTTTTAATTTGGTTTCCAATCACTAGAGATAATTAGCAATTAGGAATGACTATTCTATAGATTATCTATGAGATTATCTTGGGAATTAAAACCCACCAACACCACTCTTGGTACTCATCTCCATTAATATTTAAGGGTGATTAAAATAGATATTGGTTATAAAAAATACTATTTTTTGTGTCACCAAAAAGTGTAGAATTTGACACTTTTCGCTCATTTGGACCTTTGCCTATGGATTTTGGAACACTTTTAGCCTCTTGTTACCCCTTTCTAAGCCTTGTGTCGAAGTGTTGTAAGGTGTTTCATAACCTTTTCACACTTTCCTAGGATTTTCATCACTAAATCAACTCTTTACCAAGGCAAAATGACCCCTTAATACACATACAAGTTCTATCTTAGTGAGTTTTCATGAGACAATCCCGAAAAACATAAATAACCACACTTTAATTATCGACAATCGATGAAAATTTCCAAGGTGGAATAGGTCGCCACCTTGGGTGACCTAGTCCCATGTGGCATAAAATTAAAAATTAACTTAAATTTCTTTCGGGATATTGTCTCTAAAACCCTAAGGTTGGCCTTTATGGTGTTATTGCAAGAAAAATAGGGCATAACTTGTATAAATAAGCTTCAAAACCCTAATTTCTCATTGGAGACCCTCATTCTTCTCAACTCACACTCTTCTCACCTCTCATCTCTCCTTCTTCTCAAGCAAGCTAGGGTTTCATATTCTAGTTCAACAAGACATCTTTGCTAAAGCATCCAAGGGTTGAATCCTCCATTGCTGCAACTCAATATCAATCATTATGGAAAGGTAACTAAGTACATTTCTTCACATTTCATGATTTCCCATTTAATTTCTTCATTTGATTTAATTATCTACAAAGGGGTTTGACCAAGGCGAACCCCTACACTCTAACAATCAACATTTCTTCTCCCTATGTGTTTGCAGATTTAGGCATTTTGAAGGTTTGGAGATCATTCAAGGATGGATTGAAGACTTGTTAGGGAATCTCCTTATCAACTAGGGAAAAACATCCACAAAAGGACACCTACAGATCAAATTTTGCATTTTCAGGACCAGACACTTGGAGGAGTAGAAAACATAGACCAAGGGCTTCAGACTCCATCTTTTTCCTGACATAAGTTCAAAAGAGGACTAGGTCACCACTTTGGGCAACCTAGTCCCATCGAAGCTGTTTATTAGATATTTTGGTAGATCTGGATACCCTTTTGGTTAAATGGGCTCTAGAGCAATTTTCAAAAATTTGCTGAAAAATGGACTAGGTCGTCCAACTTGGCACAAGTGTCCCTTTCAGATTCGACATCAAATTCAACAGCATTTCCAAATCTTACAAGTTTCCAGGTGCACAGCCCTTTCATTTCCATTTATTTCTGTAATAGTTTGTTCATATTTCTTATGTTATCTTGTACATACTTGCATATCTCAATGTGTATTCAAACATAGTTGCATTTCAAAGATTTTACATTATTAGTTAGTTTATATTTTTCATTTCCAGCATTTAGGGCATTCCACACACATCACTTTACGCCCCTAACCATCTTTGAATGAACAACAAAAAGCATATCACTAAGGTGAAAGAGTGCCTAGGTGAAAAACCCTAGGAGCCTAGTAAAGGGAATCCTCTTTCCCTTTCTTTCATATCTTATTGGCCATTCATTTATATTTAATATTTTAGATAGAAATCAAAATGAAATTTCTATAATAAATGTTTTTTTTTCTTTGGTAAGTTAATAGCTGGTTAGGCCAACACCATATATTATCAAGTAAAAAATAATTGAGTACTGATGGCCTTTCGACTCAAGTTCGAAGTTTAGGATGTCATATTGGCCCAACAACAAGCAAAAAATTACTACTTACTACTCAAAAAATAGTCCCACCCGCCTATCTGTATTTACCCTACTACCTAATATGACTAAGCAAGAGTAACTATTTTGCTAACCAACAATACCATGGTGGTCCATCAGGGTTTTCTTCCCTTCCTCCCCCTCGGCTTCCGAGGGCCACACAGAGTGGTGAAAATGGAGCTTGAATCCTCATGACCCGAACCCCTTTCCTTCTCTTCCTTCTGCATCTATTTTGCATGTGCAGCATGGGCCTTCACTAGGAATTCCAATTTGCATCTCATGTGCATCGGGTTGTTTGCTATCTCTTCCACATCCCGTCCATCCTCTTCCAGCCAGTCTTCTCCTAAGTCTGGTAGTACAGGGGTCACCAAGGTATTTCCATCCTCATTGTCACTATCCACTTCGAACCCTTCATGAGCCATAAAGTTTCCCAGGTCCTCCTTTGTCATGAGTGGAAGGAGGCCCGCCATGTGCAAAAGGAAATGTTTTATATAAGTTTGATTTTGTAGATTCTTTGACATAGTTTGTATGATTTATGAATTATGATACTATTATTGAAATTTAAATACCTCTTCAATTATAACAAGTAAATTCTATCTAAAGAAAAATATCATAAAAATGTTAAAACAATTCAAATTCAATATAAATACCTCAAAAATATTGTTTTAACTGTATAAAATAAATAATTTATTGCATATATTAAATATTTAATTAACAAAATTCAATTTTATTTACTACTTTTCTAAAATCCATCATTCATAGTTAATTGATAATTTAATTGGTGGATTCTATTCTTTTGAAAAAAAAAAAATAATAATTTAATTTTGTTGATTGTTATTTAGTTGAGTATACCTTAGAAGTTAATTCATGACCATATGAAGAATTCAACACTAAGTTTCTCAATATAATAAGAATGCATACAATACACTCTCATTTCATTTTTTTGTGTATATTTAAATTTAACATTACTATTTACAATATTTCTAAACTCAATAAGATTTGAATATATTTTTATATTATTAAAACTTATAAATATTTAAAATTTAATAAAATAAACTCTTACATTCAAAATATATCTCTATCTCTATATATAATACTAAATGATAAATATACTACCATAAACTATATTCTAGTTTATGCCAAAAGAACTCACTTAAACGAAACCTCTTCCCCATAAAGCACACTTCTTAGCTATGGACAATGCATATTAAGGTGGGTGCTTCTAGTTACTTCCACAATAAATATTGAGCGCTTCTATTTACTTCCACATTAAAGCTCTATATACTATTCCAGGCCAAATTTTAGGGGAAAGGCAACTTTTGATTGAAACTAATGGATGGCTCCAAAATAAGTGACATCAATGCAAGGTTTCAAAATTTCTTTGGTTGGTCCATACTTTCTATTAATAGCTAGAGATGTACTTTCTATTAATAGCTAGAGATGGTCTTTCAATTGAACCAGGGGCATCAAATCCAATATAAATTTAACACATGATCATGAGAGAAGTATAGGGGTACAAACATTCCATCAAATTACATTATATTATTTCCATTTCATTAATCTCAAGACTTAACACTACTGCTAATGTATTGAATTTTACTTTAGTCTTTCAAATTTGATTTAACACGTGACAAAGAGAGAAGTATAGGGGTACAAACGTTCCATCAAATTACATCATATTATTTTCATTTGATTAATTAAATAGAGCTTCCATTAAGGACAATGCATATTAAGGTGGGTGCTTCCATTTACTACCACAATAAATATTGAGCTCTTCTATTTACTTCCACATTAAAGCTCTATATACTATTCCAGGCCAAATTTTAGGAGAAAGGCAACTTTTGATTGAAACTAATGGATGGCTCCAAAAAAAAGTGACATCAATGCAAGGTTTCAAAATTTCTTTGGTTGGTCTTGTATACACCTAAAATTGGTCTGGAGCATCCAATTAATTAAATACGAATGATTTGATTAATTATCCTAATTTCCTCTACTTTTGAATAAATAGAAATATTTATTTATATAGTTCACATTTAAATTCATCTTAATTAAATAAACAAGATTAAATACTTTGTTTGATTTAATTATCAAATCCCTATTTTAATCTATCACATCCATCCTAAATTAATTAAATAAAGACAAAACACTTTATTGCTTAATTGTCGTATTCTTTTGTTTAATTTAATAAACAACTTCTATAGTTTGTTTTATTGAATTATTTCTCCCTCTTTTGCTAATTTAAATAAATCAAAAATATTTGAATTAAAGCACAAAGAATATTCCATCTATATGCTCTCAAAAATTAATTAGATATCCTATATCTAAATCATGTCTAAAATATGTCAAAATTAATTGATTAAAACTTCACGGGAAGTTTTGGAGACAAATTGGAGACAAATTTGGAATTTGATCTCTCAATCCTCCTCCATCAATCCTTCCTCTTCTCTTGCCTGGTATTTTCATGGGTAGAGACAATCTCCATCTTTCTCTCAATCTCCTCCATGTCTCACCATTCAATTCTCCAGATTGAATCCAAGCCTGTCAAAGCTTTCCCTGTGCATTTCTACAGCCAGGAAATCTATAAATACAGCCTCATTGAACCAAGAAAAAGATCCAGATAATCAAGTTTATGCACTCTTACTCTACAGGAATTCAAGCATCAAGCATCAAGCATCAAGAAATCAAATTTTCAACCATGGCTACCTCCTGTAGTTGCAATTATCTGTTTCATATATGCTAGTTTACATTGTTTATCATTTAGTATTGCATTAGCATAATCTCATTCTTTGAATAGTCATTTTAACAGTCTTATTTGCTTAAACAATCTAAGAGCAATCAGGATTTAATAAATCTTTGGAGATAGAGAGCAATATGACACTTTTGATAGATAATCACTTTGAATTGATTCATTTAACTTGTCTATTGATATAATGTCATATTAAGAAGTGTCTTTTGTGCTTATTCACTTATTCACACTTACAATTTGAAGGCCACCATGGGGCATTAACGCCAATTCTTCCCAATTTTGCAAATTTTCTGGAAAGTATCATGCAGGTTCTCGACATGTTTTCCTTGTAGCACTTCCGTTAAAAGTTTTAGCGCTTCCGATCAAAATTTCAGCATTTTCAACTTTGGCGCTTTTGGTCACTATTTTAGCACATCGGGTGATTTAGCGCTTCCATGGAAAACTTCGGCGCTTCGGTGTCCTGTTTCGGCGCTTTTAGGTATTAGCGCATCAGGTAACTATTTTAGAGCTTCAGTGCAATATTCCAGCACTTTAGTAAACTCAGTCTGGATCTGACGCATCCGTAGCCAAATTTTTTTTTTTTTCACAGTTGGACTAAACTTGATCAATCTAGGATAGTCACTTTCTTGTTTTTCTTAAAGCAAATCTATCAATCCTAGGATAGTCATCACATTCTTATAGTAGAAGTTAAAAAGAATATCATGATTTATGGGAAGCAACACCTTCACATAAATTAGGAAATTTCTTTTTGGGCTTAAAACAAGACAAACTTATATGTTGTGTTTGTGGTGATTAGGCTTATGCTCTCCCCTTAATTGGGTGACCAAAGTGCCAGATTCACTTTTACTTCATGTCATTTACACTTTATTAAATCCTTTAGCAGGCCTGCTGTAGTGGGAAAAAGTACTCACCCTACGGGAACAACCTAAGTGGAAACAACCAAAGCCAAGTTTTTCAACCCACTATAATAAAAATGCAAGTTGTTGATGAAAGTCCAAATTGATGGTAGTGAGCAAGATAACCATCCCAAAAATCTTTGTTCTAAAGATTGGGAGGTCTCCTGAGGGATTTTATCTATTTGCCGCACCGAACAGAAACCCTATCTATGAACCATAGAGTAGTTTCTCGCCGAGTTAGTATCCATACATTGTCATACTCGCGATGCAAGGGGAGGGAAGAATCTTCCCCTAGGACACTCACCATATAATTACCAAGGACCACTTGCTCAAGGGATTCAGTATCCACTTTTGTCACTTTGAGTACGCGCCTGGCAACGACAAAAACACAGGCGCCCTCTAGGGAGTGACACGGCTATGTGAGTCAATGTAATTCAAGATGTGGGTTGTGAGTATAATGATGATCTACTTGTCTTTAAGTGTGATTCTGTTTGATTTGTGTACAATTGTCAAAACAACCCGTCAAAATCAATAAGAATCATTCATGATTCTTGAACATACACGATCTATTCAGTTAAAAATATTCACAATTGCTTGCTATGTTTTCACAAATTCATTAAAATCAGATTTAAGATCATCCTAAAAACCAACGAAGTCAAGCTATATCAGAAAATCCATGCTGCAAAAGTGGAAGTCCACCACATTTGTCAAGAGAAAAATCAAAGTCACAAAACCCAAGAAACCTCTCGGTTATAGAAATAAATTGAGAAAACAATGTTTTCTATATCAAAATCGGAAACTCTTCTTACAACATACAACATTCATTCACCGATATCAAGATTTTGCTAGGGGTCACACATTAGATTACGCGGTAGAACCGCTCTATTCACGAGCCTTCTTTCAAAGAAGATATCTCACTTAATATCACAACCGTAGTCAGAGCATACATCCTTCTTATCTTCTGCAATCCCTGATACAGTATGCCACAAGGCCAGATTATATTTTACAATAGAGAATCTTAAACTTTTGTTTTTAAAGCATTCTGGAGACCTTTTTCAGTGCTTCTGGTCACTGTTTTAGCGCTTCTGAAATAGCGCTTTTGTGCACTATTTCAGTGCTTATAGTCTATATTTTAGCGCTTTCATTCAAACAACACTTTTATCAAATTATATAGTGCTTCCATGCATTGTTTTAGCGCTTTCATTAAAATAGCGCTTCCATCAAAATATATAGTGCTTCCATACACTGTTTTAGCACTTTTGTAAAGTAGTGCTTCTATCATTTTCTACAACACTTTCGAGCATTGTTTTAACGCTTATGTCAAGATAGCTCTTCTGTCACCTATTTCAGCGCTTCAGAACTCTATTCTAGCGCTTCTGTGAAATAGTGCTTCTATCCTCTGTTTTAGCGCTTTCAAAATAGAGAGTTCAAAATTTTTACCAGTCAATCAGTCTATCATTTTATCCACAATTTTCATTAGAATCAAATTTCTTTTTATCAGAATCACTGTCTATAGACCGAATATAGATAGGTTGATACAAACTTTCAATCTTATAAACTGAAACAAGATCTTGCAAATGATAAGTGTCAAAATCAAATACACAATCGATTACTACACGAAATTTTCATCATCAGGATACTATCATCCTTAATCACGAAACTAAGTATAGTAATCAAATTTTTAACATAGCCAAATAAATAAGATCAATCATCTAATTCGACTTTGTTAAAAGTTCAAATTGACATTTTCTAGCAAATAAGATCAACATTTCGAAAGAAAGGGTAAAATTTTGTATGCCAATCTTCACTAGGTCCCAAAAATAGAGACTCTTAGAGCAAGAAATTTTAAAATCCCAAGCAATGGCAGAGGAAAATCCTTGGATCAATCTGAACCGAAACAATAAAAATGAAATAACTCCAGAGGACATCCAAGCAGCTCAACAAGATCCCAAGTTCCATATATTTATGGAAAATATTCTAGAACAAGATATGGAGAAATATCTTTTGATGTTGGCTGAATCAAGTGCCAAACTTCCCAAAGACTTTGACATAAACCATCTAAAGGAAGCACCTACGACAAGTGAGACTGAAATTTTGCAACCTACACAAATAATAGATCCAGTTGCCACTTTAACATCTCAAATGCAACTGTTACAACAACAAATACAAGATATGATGAAAGGGACTACCAAAAGATATGCGATACAGGACATTTGTCCTTATCCTTTCGACGCAATAGTTGGCTTGATACCTTTTCCAAGACATTGTGAGATCCCAAAATATGATAAGTATAATGGAAGAACGGATCCAATTGATCACATCAGAGAATTCAAAACAATGAGTCTTGAGTTTTCCCAAGAGGAGACTTACTTAATGAGACTATTCCCAAGGAGTTTGGGAGGATCATGCATGGAATGGTTTTCGAAGTTAAAACCTGGTATCAGAACTTTTGAGGAACTCATCAATAGATTTATCTCTCAATACTCCTTCAACATCCAACACAATGTAACAATCAAGGATCTTTATAATATAAAGCAAAACAAGGGGAAACATTCTTATCTTTTCTCCAAAGATGGTGACTTTTGTTCGCTAGATATCCTAGATCTATTCTTGTGGAAGAAAAGATAGAGTTGTTTATTGACAACTTAACAGATGAAATGAGTTATAGACTGGAACTACGATGTCCTCCCACGTTCAAGAAAGTCATTGAAAATGGTCTCAAAATTGAGGAAGAATTGGTCAAAAGAGGAGTTATCAAACATTTCAATGATAAATCAAACAAAACAGGTAGCTCCTCAAATAAATACTCAAGCAGTGATAAGCCAAAATTTTTGCAAAAGAATCGCAACACGACTATCAACGAAACAATAAATGATTCCTCAAATGTCAAACCGGTTTTTAACTTGACAGCATCTACATTAAAGAATCAAAACAATGATCAACTTGTCAAGCCAAATATCATACATAACAATGAAATCGTCAAGACGCAACCATATCAGAAACCATCAAATCAGCAAAGGTTCACACCTTTAGGCCAATTGATAGAATCCGCAATGAAAGAACTAGTCGCTAGTGGCCTTATCACTGCAAGAGAATCCCGATTCTGGGATCCTAAGTTCAATCCACCATGGTGGAATAACACTGATTATTGCAACTTCCATAACAACAAGGGTCACAAAACTAATGATTGTATGGAGTTGAAACACGCGATACAAGATTTGATTGACAACAATAAAGCATACATGGAAACGCCGCAAAACAACAACGATCACTCAGCTTTCAAAGACCCTTTTCCAAACTATGACAAAGGAGCATCTTCATCTTCAAACAACAAAGGGAAGAATATCAACCATGTCTTTGACACAACAATCCTTTATCTATCTAGAATAGAGAGTGATCACACTATTGGTCACAACATTGACGGACCCAAAATCAACAACACTACTCGATTAGACTTGCTCCCAAACATATCAAACTCTGATAATCAAATCAATGTCTTAAAAATCAGAGACCGTCAAGAGCATCAACGAGTAAATGTAATGACTAGGGGCAAGCCAAGGTCATGTTAAAAGGAATTGGGTCTACAAATGCAGTTCCACCTCCATCACACTATAACATCATCGATCAACTGCAAAACATTCTTGCTTAGATATCGATACTAGAACTCCTTAAAATATCACCATCACATAAGGAGGTTCTCGAAAAAGCTTTAGTTTCCACTACAGTACCAAAGAATCTAGATGTCTGTCAGTTTCAATCTATGGTGGGACATTTGACTACCCCACATTGTCTATCATTCTCCGAATAGGATGATATCTCACTAAACCATCCCCATAATATGACACTCCATATTGAATTTTTAATCCACAATCACCACATCACGAGTGTCTTAATAGATGGGGGATCTGGTCTGAATATTTGCACTCTCAAGTTAATTCCTGCACTGGGATATTCAGATGATGCTATTGATTCTCGCAGAAAAATGACTATCAAAGCATATGATGAAGAAGAGAGATCATCTAAAGGCTTGATTGTACTACCCATCCAAGTAGGGTCCATGATGAAACATATCGCATGTCAAGTGTTGGAGAAATAATTGACATACAACATTCTCTTAGGCCGACCATGGATCCATGAAATGCAAGTTGTACCTTCGACATATCACCAATGTTTGAAGTTCCCAGTAAATGGACGAGAGGTGATGATATCTACTGATTACAATCACCCTCAACATTGTGACACCCTTAGGATCTCTCAAGATACCTTCATACCACACAATAGGGAAGCATCATCATCCAAAGATGAACACCGTCCAAGCATCACTACTAAATGGGTAGAAAAGAAGGGTAAAGAAAAAGAGACAAGTCATGCTGAAATTCAATCAATAGATAAACCGGATCAACAAAATTCTTTATCACACAAGTTCCAAGAGAAAATCCAATGGAAGGACAAAGGAATGGGAACATATTATATGGAGCAATTGCTTAACCTATCACAGTTAATGCCATCTCCTAGAACATATGGTCAACTGTTTATGATCAAGTCTCAAACATCATTACCAGTCATGGCTCTAGAAGAAAGGTTTGTCCAAAAGGGTACAATAGAGGATGAAACAAGCAACAAAGAAATCCTGGATTGGCTATACAAAGATGAGGAACCCTCTACATCAAATGTCAGTATCAAAAATGTCACCATTAACACCGATAAATATGGAAAAGGAAAGGCTATTTTAGAAAAAATGGGATATGAATGACAAGGACCCATTGGATTAAGAAAGGATGGAATCACAGATCCTATTACACCCCTCACTCTCCACACAACAGAGAAGCCAGGACTAGGATATTTTGATGAAGACAAGCAGGAGCTAACAATGATAGCTGTAGAAAATATCCTTTAGTTTCGGGATGGATCTGAAACAGATTCAAATGAATATGAGTGGGCATTGTATTCTGATCTATTTTTCATTGATATTCCAATCAGTGTGATTCAAAAATACGCACCAACGCGTGAGGAGGGCCAAGGATCTGGGTCTAGACCACTCGTGGAAGGTTCACTAGATATCAATGATTCGAGTGGGGACGAGCAGACTTCGAGTGGACTAGGCGATCTGGAAGAAAGTACCATCACGGACCTTGATATTCCAATAAACGATTATGATGAAATGGCTGTCCACACCCTTACATCCATGACCTTACAAAAATATGATAACCAAATGCCATTAATCTATCCTGAACTCATTGATGTTAGAAATCTTGAACAAGATTAATAACCAGGAACACCTGCAAAAACAATGATAAATCTTCCACAAGAGGATATGCAAGAATGAGCTTGCTTGATATTAAGACCTCTCAAATGATGAGGTAAAAAGGATGATACAAATGATATAATAACCCTCCTTATATAGGAAAGGGTGAGATACAAGATGCAGTAAGATGTTGCCATGTGTCTTCATCTAACAACATGTGACAACAAGGAAACCCTAAAAAGATTAAATGCATCCTAAGGTTAAAATAACCTAAGTTAACTTATGCTAGTGTAGTAAATAAATATTTACACTAACAATTGACTGGAAACCTATCGAACCTGTGAATATACCAATATTTACAAATGATGATGACATCATAAACTTTGTATGTCATGCTGAACCTGGTACAACTTTTGTCTGTAATACTCATAACAACACGACTCGACAGGAGGGTGTCAAATCTTCCAGTTGCAAAAATAACAATAGGGAAAATAGATCTAATTGTGAAATCCATTCTATGGCAGCATTAGATCTAGGAAAAGGAAAAATAAAGAATGCATCTAATAGTGAAAACCTTTCTGAGGCACTAAAGGATGGAAGATTTGACACTCTTCCGGAACACAATCATGAAAGATCATTAGTCCTAGTGGAACCGACATAGTCTGTAAATATTGGCACTGAAGATAAGGCAAAAATCCTACATCTGGTGGAATCCATGACAGAACAAGAAAGACTGGAATTTGTCCAATTCTTTAAACAAAGAAGCATCAACTTCGCTTGGTCGTATTCCAATATGCCAGGCTTAGACTCAAATCTGCTTATGCATCACTTGTCTTTGCCCACAGGAATCAAGCTTGTCAAGCAAAAAATAAGAAAAATGCATCCTCACATCACATTGATGGTCAAAACGGAGCTAAAGAAATTATTGGATGCTGGATTCATACGGTCTATAGATTATGTTGAATGGATATCGAATCTTGTACTTGTTTCAAAACCAAACAATAGTATCAAAATATGTACAAATTTTAGGGACATAAATAAAGCATGTCCGAAGGATGATTTTCCACTGTCAAATATCGACATCATTGTGGACTTAACGGCTAGGCATGCCATGTTGTCAATCATGGATGGTTTCTCAGGATACAATCAAATAAAGATGGCTCCTGAAGATCAAGAAAAGATAGCTTTCACATGCCCATGGGGAGCCTTCTGCTGGAACGTCATGCCATTTGGTCTAAAGAACGCAGGAGCCACTTATCAAAGAGCAATGACGACAATCTTCCATGATATGATGCACACCTTCATGGAAGATTACGTGGATGAAATCTTGGAAAAATCTACTCCTAGGGAAGGACATCTGCATATCCTGGACAAAATCTTCACACGGATGGAGAAATTCAATGTCAGTTTAAACCCCAAGAAATGTGTCTTCGAGGTCACATCAGCAAAACTGCTAGGGTACATTGTCTCAAAAAAAGGCATAGAAGTGGATCCAGCAAAAGTCAAAGAAATTATGGATATGCCACCTCCTAGGAACATAATTCAGCTCAGATCACTACAGGGAAGGCTCCAATCAATCAGAAGATTCATCTCCCAACTAGCGGATAAAAATCATCCTTTCAATCATCTATTGCATAAAAATATTGTTTTCAAATGGGAAGAAGGGTGTGAAACAACATTCAATCAAATCAAGCAGTATCTAATGTCACCACCCATTCTCATGCCACCAACAAAAGGACAACCACTCATATTATACATTGCGACGATAGATATCTCATTAGGGGCAATTTTAGCGCAAGAGGATAATGAAAGAAAAGAACATGTTATCTACTATATCAGCCAGACATTGAATGGATATGAAATCAATTACACTTTCATAGAGAAATATTGCTTGATGGTGGTATTTGCTACTCAACAGCTGAGACACTACATGTTAACTCATACAATCAAGTTAATGGCAAAGATCGATCCTTTAAAGTATCTACTTAGTAAAGCTGCCCTAACAGGTAGACTGGCAAAGTGGGTCATGCTATTAAGTGAATTTGGCATTCAGTATGTAGAGAGAAAGGTAATCAAGGGACAGGAAATCATCGAACAATTAGTAGAGGCTCCTTTACCATATGATCAACCAATGACCATGGAGTTTTCAAATGCAGATATTTTGACAATAATGCCCCAACAATGGGTATTATATTTTGATGGATCATATACACAACGAGGATCAGGAGCAGGAATCTTGTTCATTTCTCCACAAGGACACACCATTCCAAAGTCATATCGATTAATGTTCTAGTGTACAAATAATGTGGCAGAATATGAAGCATTAATCATTGGGGTCAAAATAGCTATTCAATGAAAAATCATGGACTTGCAGGTATATGGGGATTCTCAACTAGTTATTTATCAAGTAAATGATGAATATCAAACAAAAGATGAGAAGTTGAGGCCCTACAAGCAACAAATAGATAATATGAAACAATCCTTTGTCAGTATCAAGTTTGATCAAATTCTAAGAGCTGAGAACAAAGCTGTGGACGCTATGGCTACAATTGCTTCATTACTACAATTGCCTGAGAAACGTGTTTGTTATGAGTTTATGGTAGAACAAGTATCATGTCCTTCCCATAATAATCAGGAATCTGCTACCATCTGCCATATTGAAACCACATAAACCTCCATCTATGAAACAATCTATGCCTATCTGAAAAATAATGTCCTTCCTCCTGACTTATCCAGGAACCAAAAATGAAACTTCACCCGCCAATCCGCAAGACATACTTTAATCACCAACATAATTTATCGTCGAGGTCTTGATGGTACTTTACTCCAATGTCTAGAACACAATGAATCTGAAATGGCCCTACGAGAGGTTCATGAGGGTATTTGTGGTACTCACTCGAGTGGGATGACTCTAGCTAAGAAACTCCTCTGTTTGGGATTATTGGCCATGCATGGAGAAAGAATCCTATCATTTTATTAAGAAATTCCAAAAGCATCAGATTCATAGCAATTTAATTCATGCACCAGCACAAGAACTACATCCCTTCACATCAACATGGCCTTTTTGCCAATGGGACCTTGATCTAGTAGGAAAAATCAATCCATCTTCATCTAATGGACACAAGTTCATTATAATAGCTACAGAATATTTCACAAAATGGATTGAAGCAGTACCTCTTACTACCATCATTGGGAAACAAATTTCCTCTTTCATTTTGAACTACATCATATGTCGCTATGGAATCCCTCAATCCATTATGACTGATAATGGATGACCGTTCAAGAATCAAGATGTCCAAGAGCTATGTGATAAATTTCATATCCAACATCAGTTTTCAACACCATACTATCCTCAAGGGAATGGCCAAGTAGAGGCCTCAAACAAAAAAATACTCAAAATTCTCAAAAAGACGGTTAACGATGTTGGACATGACTGGCATGTTCAACTCAATCTTGCACTATGGGCCTACAGAACAAGCATCAGAACACCAATGGGAGCTACACCATATGCCTTGGTATATGGGCCAGAAGCCATATTACCAATTGAAGTTGAGATTCCATCCCTTCATGTATCACTTAGAGGTATCATATCAGATGAAGACTATAAGGTCTCTAGACTGCAGGAACTGGAATTGTTGGATGAGCAACGTCAGCAAGATGTTAATCATCTAACGGCTTATCAACAGAGAATTTCAAGAAGTTACAACCATAGGGTAAAACCACGGGTCTTTCAAATTAGTTACTTGGTTCTAAAAGAAAACCCTAGGAATCAGCAAGACAGAGAGAAGAAAGGAAAATTTGAGCCTACTGGCTTGGTCCCTTTGTCATCACATCAGTATATGGATCAGGTGCATATTAGCTATCAACGTCAGAAGGGGATTTGTTTGATGAACCTATCAACAGTATTCATCTCCTAAAATTCTATGCTTGAATCTCCTAGTGCATGGGTCAAACTTCTAAAAATTGTTTCCTTGATGAAAACCTGGAAAATAGGCATCTTGGCAACACAAAAATACCAAAAAAAATAAAAAATATAGAACACTACAAAAAAAAAGAAGAGAAAAATGAGAAAAATGAGAAAAATACAAAAACATGAAGAGTGTAATCAAAGCATATGGTGAAAACCTGGAAATAGGTGTTGTATGTGATTCTAAGATTAGCTTTCCCATCTATTTTCATATATATCAGGATCATTAGTCTGGCAATCAGTACCATTCCATCACATGTCAGTCATCTTACCATCTTTGCATTCGTATCAAAATCATTTTCAAATAGTCAAGTATCACTCCAAAGCTTGGGGGCAACATTTGTATATCACTAGGGGCAACAATAACATCGATTTCACCAAAGCGCAAACAACCATATAGCAAATAAACAAAAACAAAGATCAAAGCGCAACGTTAGTCATCATCAGAAGGACATCAACCATCCATATCTTTATCGAAAATCCAAAAATATGTCAAAAAGTTAAGTCTAAAAAAGCAACATCCAAAAAAAAAAAAAAAGGACATAGGTCTGTGTCGGTCGAACTACGTGGTCTCTGCGTGTGTAACGTAGGCAAGGCTAATCTTAAATCAGCCCCCAAGACCCCTAAGATAGGTTATTAGGTTAGGTCTTTGGTTCAACATCTAGAAAATCCAAAAACATCAGAAAAATCAAGATGGATGATCTAAAATCTGAATAATGAATGAAACACTCTAAGTAAACACTAGATAAAATAACTTTTGATTATCAATTCTTTGAAGTTTTTCAATGATGTATTGAACTAGAGGAACAAGGAAAAAGAATGATGTTTTTATTATCTGCTATATGTAAGTTAATCATATAAATGTATGAATTGTCGGGGGATGTGCTATGCAAATGTATAGTCGATGACATTCAGAATTCACGCATTGAAATGATTAACCACTGCCTGTTTACACAATGAATGCTCAGGTCATCTCAGTTCAATCATACCTAGATGCTTGTGTTCGCTTGCAATATCAAAAATCAAAAATCATGAAAGAAATACTCAGGTCATCATTGGTCTAACATATACCATTGACGCTTGTATTCACTTTCAACATTCAATAAAGCTCTATGATGACAAAAAGCACAAAGATATTGTTAAAATGACAATCATTTTGCATATAGTTGCATGTTAAAATTAGATTGCATTCCTCATTTTGCATTATCTGTAGAGTATTTGTTGCATAAAGGGTTCCAATAAATGATTATCTAATCCACAAATCAAACTGAGTATACTTGACATAAATCCAAAAATCATCAAAAACATGGAGGAATCATCATCTCATCATTTTGTTTCATCATTACATTTTATCATTCATACATCAAATAAATTATGAGTTAAATTGTGCCATAGGGTACATCATATTCATTTTTACCATTATTCTCATTACATTATCATCTATCTA
>CM021102.1:760555358-760608601 GCA_007115665.2 Sequoiadendron giganteum | reverse complement strand
GAGTGTGCGAGACCAACAGGACCTATACCACCACCAGAAGGACCAGTACCACCACGACCCTCGAAAGAACCAGGATCTTTGGGATATCTGCGTGGAGGCTATGTCACCCCCTCGCTCACTATCCGTGTATGTGTCCACCCAGATCTCGACGGGGCATAGCTGACTCTGCACTCAGCAGGCACTGCATCATGATACCTGCCTCTGTAAAAATCTGCCTCTCGGCCAGCCCACAGGACCTCTCTCATATACTTTGCCACCGAAATACCATCGGCTACTCTCTGGAGAGTCTCTGTTGTCTCCTGTGCCCTCTCGGCAATCTGCTGAGCACTATCCCTCTCGGCTGTCAAAGTGGCCACCTGCGTCTGTATGGCGACCAACTATCCCTGCACTTGCGATAGAGCCTGAGCATGAGCCCGTGCCTGTGCCTGCATCTGAGTCTAGGTCTGCACAAGTAAACCCCAAGCCTGTACCAACTGCCCTTGCAAAGTCTAGACCTATGCCTAGAGACCTGCTATCTGTCTCTGCTGATCCACTACTGGCACTGTCACTGCTCGCCTCTTGCGAGGCCTGCTGGAAGATGGAGCACTACTAATGGCTGGCCCTACCTCTCTATCTCTTCCTCTGTCGCCATCACTGTCATCACTACTGCTGTCACCACTAGTGCTGCTCTCTGAGCTACTACCTGATGGAGAATCATCTCCACCCCCACTATCTACAGAACCCTCAGCCACATCCTCCTCTACACGTAAAGGTGTCGGTTCATCCGGAATGGTGATACGAGGATGTGGAACCAAGGCCAAGAATGCGGCATACTCCTCAGTAACTGGCACCTCTGCAATATCCCTCCGCATATCCCAGGGTGATGGCTACAGTGTTCTATATCCCTCTACTAGGGTATCATATGACAGACAGGGACCCCAATCAGGAATATCCATCCATCGCCTCGCATAGTGGGCAACTCCTTGTGGCATACACTGCACAATACCGTACTATCAGTACACTCAGCACAACAGAAATCTCTCTAGAACAAATGGTGTACGGCCGATGAGATACATGGAATCACAAAGGAACCCCAACACTGCACCATCCTCATCCCACTACTCACAATCGAGGTATGGGCGCCAGGTAACTGTCTCTGTATCATCAAAAACCCGCCTCCAGTGCTCTAACTTACCCATATGGGCCTGTGTGAACCAACCACTATATCGGAAAACATAAGGTCTTCCGGCTGGTCTATCTACAACTGGAAAAGGCCGTGTAATAGAAAAATGCTCCCATGCCCACACCTGTAACAGGGTCATTCCTTCTAATAAGCTCCTAGCTCCAAGGTACACAATCAAGTGTAGATCATGATAAAGATGTGCTAGCATGCACATCCCCCATGCATATCTGGTACCGTGTACCATCATGCTCTCAAGAGTCCTACCCCAGCCAACAAGGAATCCCTTTGACCTACGATTAGGGCAAAGGAAACCTCCAATGAATCCAGCTATCACTGTTGGTAGTGTAGCGTAAGAGTCGACAATCCTCCTCCACCGAACGCTCGGACCCACAATGTCCTGATCCTGAAAAAATCTATGAAGAGCATCTCTACTGCCGGTCCCATGGGAATCATATACGACGATCTATCATCTCACCCATAAACGGAATACGCAAACTACGCCACACATCCTTAGGTCTGACCATCATCTCACCAGTAGATAGGTGAAAGGTGTTGTGGTCACTATGCCACCTCTCAGCCAATGCAGTCAACAGACCCCGATTAATCCTAATCCGGGGCATATCAAGCAAGCTAGTAAGGCCGCATCGACCTATCACCTGAAGCTCATCTGGTGTCAGATGAGGTATCAAGTTTGTCACATGTGGAAACCTCTCTCATATCTGGAGAGTACCTAGATGCTCCTATCATCACAATGAAAAATCTACAATCAGTGAACCATGTCAAGAACCCAAATATCATTCTACTATCAAGGCTGATGCAAGAAGTTGGGTCCACAAAAAGCTCAAAAAGTGGAAGTGTTTTTTCTGTTTTTCAAAATTTGTCACACTTGGACTGAAAATTTGAGGTAGTTACACAATGAATTTTTTTAAAAGTCAGTAATATGAAATTTATAAATTTGAATCTAGTTTATAAATATGTAAATTATTCAAATACCCAGATTGTAGAAATTAAATTTTGATAAGGATGTATAAAAACCACTTTTTAAAAATCCCTGTTTTTTTACCATACCATGTACATGTACGGACAACACTTTTTAACTCAAATAAAATTATTTTGCTAATTCCTTTTGGGGAAAGAGAGCTAACAACATGAAGATTGATGAGGAATTTTTTTTGTTGAATAATTTTTTATTTTTTATTTTTTTATTGGCCTTAATTGTTGCTTTTAAAAATCAACGTGTACGGATAGCATAATTTGACCTAAACTAAAATTTTTTTGAAACCTTTTTTTTCATTGTGTAAAAAATTATCTAAAGATTGATGTCATATAAATTTTTTTACAAAAAACTTAACCAAAAAAAGTTATTAAAATACAAAAAAAATCTGATATTTCAAGTTTAAGAATTAGTTTGCTTTGAAATTAATTAAAAAATAGAAAATATACTCCAATCTTAATAAAAATTATATATTTAAAAACTAGACATCATGTTCTGTAATGGGTTTTAATTTGATAGATTGATTTAGAAAAAAAATTCATCAGCCATATTGTCAAAGTTGAACATTCTTCTTCAATCTGCCTTAGTTTTTTAGTTGCGGGTCAAAGGCTAAGGCTCGGATTGCCAAAGCTTTCCCGAACCTAAAACTGATTCTGGAGGTGGGTTGGGAAACATTTTTTTTAATAATGTGTACGCGTTATTAAAATGCATACGCGTTATTGAAACAAAACACATACGCGTTTCATAACGCGTACGTGTTATTTTTTGACCCGTTGGATAAAGGTAACGCATACGCGTTATGAAATGCGTATGCGTTTCTTTTTCATAACGCGTACGCATTTTTGATATATCCATTTTTCCTGATTTGACATTTTTTGGTACAACACGTTTTTCTTGCAACATTCTTTCTCTACAGTACGGCCCGAAAGTTTGATTTTCTATATTTTTTATTGCAAATTTATCTTGTGCAGGGCATATTCTATTGCAAATTGGTTTAAAAGTCAAGTGCAGGTTGAATTTCTGAAGTGGAATCAAGTACAAGAATAATTTACAAGAAGATTCAAAAAAGAGAGTTTGTGGATGTATTCATGATATTTTTGTGTACTTCAGAGTTCAAAGAAGAAAGGATCTTCATAGTACAAAGTGTTATTTGAATATTTGAAGGAGGTGAAAATTTGAAAATTGGTTTCAAGTAAATCATTTGTTTTTTCATCAAAAAGGGTTTGGTAACCATTGGATCAAAGCAAAGGCAAAGAAAAAAGTGTAGAAAGTCAATCACACCCAAAGAAATTCAAGCAAATAAAGATATGGAGGCAAAAAGACAAAAGGATAGAAGAGAAAGAATTCGTCAAATGAAAAAATTGGAAGCATCTAGTTCAATGAATGTTGAAGAGAAATTCATGAATGATGAAATGAATGTAGATGATGCAAATGTGGAGATGGTGAATATAGAAGAAAATTCAATTATGGAGACAAACTCAACTATGTTTTCAACTTCAACTTTGAATGATATGGAAATAGTACCTATGCAAACAACTTCAGGTATGTCTTCAAATCCACCTCTCAATGATATGGAAAATGCACCTATTCAAACAATCTCTCCAGGTATTTTTTCAAACCCAAGTCTTGTTAATATTGATTTTGTTTGTTTAAATGATGTTGGATACACCATTGATGATATCAATAATTCTAGGGTTGAAAGAATGCAAAAATAAAAAAATGATGAAAATATATCTTATGAGAATGCAAATGTTAATCAAATCCCTCATATTGATGAAAATGACAATGAAATATTTTTTACATTTGAAAATGAAAATGGAACCTCTTGTGTGAATGAAAATGAAACCCCTTGTATGGATGAAGGTGAAAATGTTTTTTTTACAATTGAAAAAGATGTGTTAGATAACCTTCATGGTAAAGTTTCTTGGAGACAAATTAGAACTTATGGAAATAAAATATATAAAATGTTTTTTAATAGAAAAAAATTAGGATTCCAATGTCAACTCATGGTGCAATTGATGAGAATGTGGAAAATGAGAAAAGTGATGAAAAAATTAGGTATTTTTGTAAAACCAAAAAAGAAAGATGATTCAGTAGAACAAGTCATTTCTAGTGTTGCTAATGCTATTGATTTTATAGGTAAGAAAAGTTGATCTAAAGATAAAAATGCGGCTCGTCGTGCAATAACATCTACTTTAGTTGTTAAAGCAACTTCAAATAAAAGAATGTTAAGTAAGATTAGTAAATGTATAAAAGTAAATCCTAAAACTTTGATTAGAGCTGCTGAAAGAAGAGAAAATATTGAAAAGGATCCAATTAATCAATTTTGGAGTTTTAGTGGTAGACTCCCAAGATCAGACATGAAATTAACTAATGAAATTAAACCTTTAATCGATAAATTTTGGCATGATAATACAACAGTATCACCTAAAATTAGAGATGTCTTAAAATTAAGGGTGGGTTGCAAAATTTGTGTACCTCATCCAAAGCATCTCTTAGACATGACTCAAACTGAATTATATAAAAAAAATTTAGATGCTTCAATCTTACCATTGAATATTAAAATAAGTCAAAGATCATTCGAAAAGTGTAAACCTTGGTATGTTAGAATTAATAAGCAATGAATCTCTTGTTGTTGTAAGACTCGTGTACAATTTCATTATTATTATGATAGTTTTCGATATATACGATGCACTTTGCATGTTAACCAAATTATGTAGGACATTTGTTGTATTAATATGCCACCTGAAAGAATCAAATAATCTATATCAGGTTTTTTTTGTGAACCCTCTAACGGAAACTTATTTTATTTAAAATCATGTATTTCTAGAGAATGTGATAGATGTGCTAACTTTTCATTATTAGGTGAATTTATGCATGAAAGTAATTTAAATGAATTTTGACAACAATTAGTAGATGTAAAAAGACTTAAAAATGTTGAGTATTCTTTAAAAGATGGAAAAATTGGAAAACGTTGTGAGCTAATTATGGAAAAAACTGTTGTGCATGCATTTATTAAAGAATTTAAAGATAATAGTGTACCTAAATATGTTCAACACTCTCAGTATGCTCATTGGCTTGATAATAAATTTCGTTTATGTAAAAACAGATTCCCAATTGGAACTATATTGTCAGTTGTTGATTTTGCTGAAAATTATACTCTTGCTCCACAAGAAGAAATTCAATCACAGTATTATAATTCAGTGCAAGTAGCTATTTTTGTTCATATTGTTTATAGACATGCAGATGATAGTAGAGAAGATAATAGAATTTTTTTGAGAGAGTACCATTTTTATGTAAGTGATAATCGATTACATTCATTTGAGTTTTTTCAATATTGTTTTGATATATTTTACAAAAATTTAAAAGAAAGAGGAATTCAATTGCTAGAACATCTCATATGGTCAGATAATTGCACAGGTCAATTCAAAAATGCTAGGATTTTTTATTGGTTATGTAGAGTTCATAAGGAAAATAATATCTAGCACATATGGAGTTTTTTTGAAGCCGGTCATGGTAAGGGAGAACATGATGGAGCAGGTGCATGTGTGAAAAGAGCTCTTGCTAGAGAGCAACTTAAATTTGAGGATGTTGCAAAATTTAGAGATGCACATGCAATTGTAGATTGGTGAAATACCAAATTATATACAAGAGTAAGTGAGAGCTCAATAATTCACCGCTTTTTTTGGTTAGTTGAAGAAAATGATATTTGTTCTCGACAAGATTGTGAAACGATTAATGGATCTGCAAAATGGCATTCATTTAAAGGTTCGAATGCAAACACATGGAGAATATGGACAAGGGAGTTGGCATGCTTTTGTCAATTTTGTATTGCAGGTGATTGGGAGGCTTGTAAAAATATGGAATGGGTTGAACAATGGCAACAAAGAGCCTTAACACCTACATCGACACATGTTCAACATGGAACAATAATTGAAGATAATCAAGCGTTCGCATCAGATGATTATTATCGTGTTTCTGATCTTGTACAAGAAGGTACATTATTTATTGTGATGAATTTTATATGTATGCATGTTTATATACATGAATTAAATATAAGTCGTGCTCTTTATTGAATTTTTTATCTATTTTTGTAGGACATGTGTATGTTGTTGTTGCACCCGAGGGGAATGAAGAGGAGACAGAGTACTTGGTTGGCTAGATGTGTTGAGAGAAAATATAAGTTGGTACATCCTAGAGTGGATGATGATAACTTTGAGTATCCAACTGGTTCAGTCGTTGTTGTTGGCACCTGGCTTTGAAAATATTTGATAAGAAAGAATGGCTTGCCTGCATTTGAAGATTATGAAAGACACAAGAAGATTATACATTATTCACATTTGATTTTGGAAACCAATATAAAACTAGTTAGATATCACGGGAGGCCTGCTAATAAAGTTTTATGGACACTTTCAATGGATGATCATGAGACAATCATAGATGCATTACAAAAAAGAGAGGATGTGGATGGTACAACAGAGTAAATAAATATTGGTAAGTATATCTAGTTGTATGTATATATTTAATTGATATATATATTTGTCTTTAAATTCATTTCCTTATTAAAGTTTTATATCATTTTTTGTTTCAGGTCTCCCTTGATACTAGATGTTTTACAAAAAAGAGAGAAGATGCACTCTTATTACAATGGAATTCAAATCTAACAGACAGGTAACTATATATAGTTGTAGATACATTTAGTTGAGAGTATAAATATAAAACTAAATTTAATTCATTGTCATTTTATAAAAAGTTTATAATTTATTTCATATCCCCTTAAGCCATCCTCTTATGTACCATTAATCCATCCTCTTGCATTCCCTTTAACTCTCTTTATTAATTCCCCTTAATTCATTCTATTGGGACCCCTTATTCCATATCCTTGTATATTTATCCTTAATCCATCCTCTTGCATCCCCTTAAGTCACTCTCTCAACACCCCTTAAGCCATCCCCTTAGGTCACATGGTTTAGGGTTTAGGGTTTCTAGGGTTAATGTGATGCTTAGAATAACAAATTTATATGGATTAATGGTTTAGGGTTGATCTCCTAGGATTTAGGTCACGTGGTTTAGGGTTTAGGGTTTAGGGTTTCTAGGGTTCATGTGATGCTTAGAATAACAAATATATATGGATTAATGGTTTAGGGTTGATCTCCTAGGATTTAGGTCACGTGGTTTAGGGTTTATGGTTTCTAGGGTTCATGTGATGCTTAGAATAACAAATTTATATAGATTAATAGTTTAGGGTTAATCTCCTAGGATTTAGGTCACGTGGTTTAGGGTTTAGGGTTTCTAGGGTTCATGTGATGCTTAGAATAACAAATTTATATGGATTAATGGTTTACGGTTAATCTCCTAGGATTTGGGTCACGTGGTTTAGGGTTTAGGGTTTCTAGGGTTCATGTGATGCTTAGAATAACAATTTTATATGGATTAATGGTTTAGAATTTAGGGTTTAGGTCACATGGTTTAGGGTTTAGGGTTTCTAGGGTTCATGCGATGCTTAGAATAACAATTTAATATGGATTAATGGTTTAGGGTTGATCTCCTAGGATTTAGGTCACGTGGTTTAGGGTTTAGGGTTTCTAGGGTTCATGTGATGCTTAAAATAACAAATTTATATGGATTAATGGTTTAGGGTTGATCTCCTAGGATTTAGGTCATGTGGTTTAGGGTTTATGGTTTCTAGGGTTCGTGTGATGCTTAGAATAACAAATTTATATGGATTAATGGTTTAGGGTTGATCTCCTAGGATTTAGGTCACGTGGTTTAGGGTTTAGGGTTTCTAGGGTTCATGTGATGCTTAGAATAACAAATTTATATGGATTAATGGTTTAGGGTTGATCTCCTAGGATTTAGGTCACGTGGTTTAGGGTTTATGGTTTCTAGGATTCATGTGATGCTTAGAATAACAAATTTATATGGATTAATGGTTTAGGGTTAATCTCCTAGGATTTAGGTCACGTGGTTTAGGGTTTAGGGTTTCTAGGGTTCATGTGATGCTTAGAATAACAAATTTATATGGATTAATGGTTTAGGGTTAATCTCCTAGGATTTAGGTCATGTGGTTTAGGGTTTAGGGTTTCTAGGGTTCATGTGATGCTTAGAATAACAAATTTATATGGATTAATGGTTTAGGGTTTAGGGTTTAGGTCACATGGTTTATGGATTAATGGTTTAGGGTTAATCTCCTAGGATTTAGGTCACGTGGTTTAGGGTTTAGGGTTTCTAGGGTTCATGTGATCCTTAGAATAACAAATTTATATGGATTAATGGTTTAGGGTTGATCTCCTAGGATTTAGGTCACATGGATTAGGGTTTAGGGTTTCTAGGGTTCATGTGATGCTTAGAATAAAAAATTTATATGGATTAATGGTTTAGGGTTGATCTCCTAGGATTTAGGTCACGTGGTTTAGGGTTTATGCTTTCTAGGGTTCATGTAATGCTTATAATAACAAATTTATATGGATTAATGGTTTAGGGTTTAGGGTTTAGGGTTTCTAGGGTTGATGTGATGCTTAGAATAATAAATTTAAAGGACCCTTAATCCACCCTCTTGCATCCCCTTAAGACATCCCTTTAAAGGACCCTTAAGTCATATCCTCTTACATGTACCCTTATTCCACAATCTTGCATCCCTTAAGTCACTCGCATAATTCCCCTTAAGCCATTCTGTTAGGACCCATTAAGCCACACCCTAGGGTTCATGACATGCATCCCCTTCATCCATCCTATGGCAAACATCATTTGAATTTGTATGGAATTTATAAGATCCAATTTTGTAACTTTTACTATATATTTACTTAAATGACTCAATTTTTTTTATAGAACTACTTACTTA
The DNA here is from genome assembly GCA_007115665.2 of Sequoiadendron giganteum. Taxonomy (NCBI): domain Eukaryota; kingdom Viridiplantae; phylum Streptophyta; class Pinopsida; order Cupressales; family Cupressaceae; genus Sequoiadendron; species Sequoiadendron giganteum. The sequence continues at coordinate 760,599,604 of CM021102.1, read as the reverse complement.
CATTAATTATTTTTGCAGGTTCTCATCAAGTCGGTCTACCATGCGATTGCCACTGAAAAAATATTTTATCAAGAGACTATGTAAATATCAATTTTTGGTCTTCACGTAAAAATTGATAAGCTCAATAATTGGATATACATGTGCACACATATATGTTTCATCATGTTCTGTAGTTGTATGATTTTCAATGAACTTATTAGTAAATTTTTAAAAATCTCATTCCAATTTTATAGATTATACATTTCATATAATTGTTCAAATATTTTCTAGAATTAGTAAATAGTTAAAATTACGTGCTCTTAATTTATTATGAATATAATCTAAACTATTTAAGGAATATTTAAATTTATCACCTTTAACCATGTGATAAATTATATATTTATGAAATTTGATTGTAGAGATAAGAATTTATATCTAGTGCATGTATTACTTGAAAATTAGATAAAATATCTAGATCTACATATGTATGAGTGCATATAATCATCAAAATGAACATAACATGATCATAATTGACTGCATATATATAATCATCACATTAAAGTCATCTGATATAAATAAACAAAAATATGTATATGTCAAGTCCAACACATAAAAGTTTAAATAAAACTAGAGATGTCTGGTCTATTTAAAATTTAAAACCATTTAACTATCAGGCTGATCAGTCAAATCAAGTCTCCTCTTTGTTCCAGGTCGATTTGATGTACCTGCATCATGCTGTAAAAGAGTACAAGTAACTTGAAATTAGATTTAAATTTATTTATAAATTTTGATATAATTAAACATATTTAAACCTGAAAATATAAACTTTTGGATAAAAAAAAAAATTAATTAAATATCTAGTAAATACAATAAAAATGATTTTTAAGACATGAATAATTTACCATATGATCATGTGGATCTACTGGAACATTTTGTTCAATGGGTAGCATAACTATCACTTGAGAAGATTCAAATGCCTGATCTACTATATCCTGCATATTCATATATAAAGCAATCAATATGTTAAAACCTCAAATATATATATATATATATATATATATATTTAAAAGATCCATAAAAAATGTTTAGGATATTTAGTAAAGTTTACAACCTCGAATGATATGACCTCAAGATCACGCACCTGAGATTGCCCATGCATAAATGCTGACGATGTCTCAGGTGCACCTACAATGGGTGTCTCATGAAATCCCTACATATAGATGTACAACAATTTGTATAGATCATTCACACATGTGTATGTAAATGTAAAAATTGTTTAGGATATTTAGTAAAGTTTACAACCTCGAATGATATGACCTCAAGATCACGCACCTGAGATTTCCCATGCATAAATGTTGACGATGTCTCAGGTGCACCTGCAATGGGTATCTCATGAAATTCCTGCATATATATGTACAAAAATTTGTATAGATCATTCACGCATGTGTATGTAAATGTAAAAATTAAATTAAATCTATAATTTGTATTTAATTCAAACTTAACAAACTTTTTGAAAGAACGCACCTGAGCTGATGATGACTCAGGAGCGCTCACCACAACTTGTGGTTGGTTAGTACTAGGCATGCTCATCTGACCTCCCTGCATCTAGATATAATATATATCAATCACACATCATGTGTAAACATTCAAAATAAATTATATATATATTGGTTTAAGTACCTGACCAAAAGGTGAGCCCATATCTACAACACTCGACATATAGACATGATCATTTTGCGTTTTAGGCATTGTCTGATCATGCGTCTACACCAAACACTTATTGAATTAATATTGTATTATATATAATTTGATGTTATTATTTAAACATGAATTTTGCACATTCCAAAAGAAAAATTAAGTTCAAAAGATGAACATACCTGTGTAAGATGATGCTCAGAATATAGTAAATCCATAAATGACTATGTCTCAAATGCATGTGGGTCACCTGAAGTGGATGCCTGAGTATTCTTATTGCTCAAGCCTCCATGCTCTCTATTGACCACTTCAGCGGCCGCGTGTGAAGTCTGATGAGTGAGATGTCCTGAAAGTGAACTCAATGCTCCTAATGTCGATAGCATGGTTTGTTGTTGAAATGCAGCGGGAACACTAAGAGAAGCAGGAGGAACAATAGGAGCAATTGGAGCAGGTCGCTGAGGATCAACACGTGCTCCTAATCTATGTTGGGGCATGCCACGCCCAACTCCCTAAAATGACCTCATATCAAAATAGTTGGGTTTTAAACCCAACTCAAACTCTGCCCATAACTTTCTGAAAAAGTATAGCGGCACCTCAAAATTGCCATGTGGTGGAGTATCAAACACCATCCACCATTTATCCCAAAAATGTGCAGCTATCTGGGGGTGCCTACACCATAAAATTGAAACTCATTTTTTGGTGGGTGGAATTGGTTGGCTAGTTTGGGAGTTAAAAAAATATTGGCACATGGCTTCTTTGGTAATTTTAAGGTCATTAATTTCTTTATAAGACAATCCATCTGCATAGAATTGTCTCCTCTCATCTCTCCATTCATGGAACCTATCTAGGTCCGCATCAATAGATCGAACATAATCGAAAATAGTTTGTATCGTAGATGCAAACAGTGAGAGATGGGGGGGAATTCTAGGCTCATTTTTTATTAGCTCTATATTTTCTTGAATGACCATAAGATTTTCCCTAATGCTCTCTCTCAACTGATCCTGGTCTACTATAGGGGGTGGGGGGTTAGGAGGTGGTGGGTTTGGAGGAAAGGGGTTTTCTTGTGGTGGATCTATGGGATCTACAAGAATATGTCATTCAGGCATAAAATCCTCTATGCTAAATAGTGGATCTGGTGTAAGTGGGGTTGGATGGAACACTCACTGTTCCATGCTTCGGGTCTCACCTTGGAAATTCCCTTTGGTGGCTCTTTCTACCACTCAACCTATAGGTCCTATCTTAGATGTCGGTACCCCTGGTTCTACTGGCCATCCCCAATACCATCCAAGTCACATTACCAAACCAAACCTTGGTGCTTTGTCACTGTTTCACCCTTGACCCTTAATCTTCCCTAAAGGCCAAACACACACAACTTTCAACTAGATTCTTGTAGGGGTGTAAAGATGGAATATCAGGCTTCTTAGCATCCTATTAGGGTTATTGATCAACCAATAGGCTCCATTTCTCCATCGCTTCCACAAAACCCTCACCTAGGGTTAAAAAGGCTACAAGCCTAGAGCCCCCAATTAGCCCTCCTAACCCGAGAAAAGTGGATGTTTCTCATAACTTTTCCAAAGTACCACAAAGCTTCCCTGTGGTTTCCTGGTCCTGATACCAATCTCTTCAATATTTTCAAGGTCTTAGTTCTTTTCTTTCCGTACACAGGTTCATTCACCAATTTAGCAAACATAGGGTTTGTTTAGTCATTCCTTGGCCACCCGGGTGAACTGTCATGGAGTTCTTCCATAAAATGGATTGGTGTAGCCTCTTAACTAATACCAGACCTCTATAGGGCCTCCTTCCACCTTTCTACCATGGGGTTTAGCATGGAGAGGGCTCCCCTGCAAGTTAGGTGCTTCACACGCCTTGACTTTCCTAGTCGGGCACTCTTTAGCTAGCCTAGGAAAGGTCTTCTTTCATGAACACTCGATCCCTAATGGCTCCTAACACTACTAAAAGTACAGGAATGGATCCTAGCCACTGTTTCCAAGAACCCATACACCAGGTATAGGGGAAAGGTGGTCTAGAACTCCATTTATTGCAGCTTGCCAGGCAGAATAACCAAATAAACAAGAACCTAGAGAACTGAAATCAGAAACTTGAACGATGAAACAACTAGTTAAGACCCAATCAACACTTGGAGAACAACTAAATTACATTACACACATATGCTAATGCCTGGTTATGCCATTAACACACTACCAAGATCACAAACACAGAAAACTAAGCAATTACTCCTACTGTTCTTACTTCTCCTTCATGAAAAATTCAAAATTACAAAACTTCAAACACCTTCCAACCTTTCACATAGGTCGAGGCAATCCTTAAATAGGTTTCCCAAAGTGGTTACCCTTCCCCTTGGTCGGACATAACCACCACATTTGGCCAAAATTACACAAATGCAACATTTTGGGCTTTATTTCCAATTATTAGAACCTACCAAACGTGAGTATCTAAACTCACAACTCTTCCACTCCTGATAGCTCCTGACCACAACATTTTTAAGTCTCTCCCACAATTTCAATGTTCAACATGGCCTTATCACATTAAAACAAAAATTAACAAACTTTCCTATTCCTAGTGTTTCCTAGGTGTTCTTCTAGGTGCTCCTACACCATTCTCCCCCTCTCTACCAAAAAATAAAGAATGGAAGGAGAGATCAGTGACTTATTAATGTCATGCTTCTGGAACTGGTCCTCTTGTACCCATGTAGCCTCAGATTCAGGCTTGTTCTTCCATTTGATAAGGTGTTCCATGTACACCTTCTTCCTTGTAGACTTTTGTACTCTTGACTCCAAGATCCTTTATGCCTGAAGTTTGTCTTGAATAGGTAATGCTATGTTTCTGAAATTTTTTAAAACCTCTCTATTGTTCTGATCCATCTCTTGGACTAATCCCTTGTACTTGATCAAATCTGCAACATTGAAAACTGGTGAAATTGCCAAGTCAGAAGGTAACTCCACCTTGTATGCATTCTTCCCATACTTGGTTAATATCTTGCATTGTCCTACTCTTTTCATTTGCAACTTGGTTGCCATTCCCTTCTGCAACCTTGATTTGTTAAGGTGAACCATGGCAAAGTCTCCTACTGCAAATTGTACATCTTTCCTTGACATTTCTACTTTATCCTTCAATTTTTTAGTAGCCTCGGTGACTGTCCTCTTTACCTGCTCTTGAATCTCTTTCATGGTGTGAGTGAAGTCTTCAACATGTCCAGTCCTATTCTCCATGGTTCCTAGATCCTTGATCTCACAAATACCTCTTGGGTGCATACCATACACAACCTCAAAAGGACTTTTCCCTGTGGTCCGGTTGACACTATCATTATAGGCATACTCAGCTTGTGAGATCACCATGTCCCATGTCTATCCATATTCCTTGGTTAGGCACCTAAGAAGATTACCCAACACCCTGTTAACCACCTCTATTTGACCATCGGTCTGAGGATGGTAAGCTAATCCAAATGACAGGTTGGTACCCAATCTACTCCATAGAGTCTTCCAGAAATGACTCATGAACATAACATCCCTATCTGAAACAATGCTTAAAGGTAATTCATGAATCCATACAACCTCCTTAAAGAAAATATGAGCTATGTAGCGAGGATCATGAGTGGTTTTGCAGGGAATAAGTGACTCATTTTGCTAAATCTGTCCACCACTACATACACACTGTCAAAACCAGTTTTGGTCTTAGGGAGTCCTACCACAAAATCCATGCTCACACATTCCCATGGTCTGTTAGGAATGGGTAGGGGTTGATAAAGACCAACATTACTAGCTCCTCCCTTAGCTTTCATACATACAACACATTGTTCCACATACTTTCTAACATCTCTTGCCAATAGTAAAACCTTTGTACTAGTTCCAAAGTCTTGTTGATGCCAAAGTGTCCACTAAGACTACCATTATGCTTCTCTTGAATGAGGTTTTCTCTCATTGACCCTCTTGGTACACATAACTGATTCCCTTTAAACAATAATCTACTTTGCAATGTATACTCAGCATATTGACTATGAAAATGATTCTCAAAGTCTAAACATACCTTATAGGATTCTGAGAAATCTTCATCCTCTCCATAGAGATCTTTAAAGCTTTCAATCCCTATGCTCTTCACTTATATCTCTTGCACTATCAACAACCTCCTACTCAATGCATCTGCTACCTTATTCATCTGCCCCTTCTTATGCTTGATGGTGAAGGTAAAATCTTGGATGTATTCCATCCTTCAAATGCCTATTACTCAACTTCTCTTGAGTGTTGATATAGCTGAGTGCCTGATTGTCTATAAAGACTACAAACTCCTTGGGTAGAAGGTAATGCCTCAGCTTCCTAAGTGACTGAACCAAAGCATAAAGTTCTAAGTCATAAGTTGAATACTTCTTCTTTGCTTCATTGAGCTTCTCACTAAAGAAGGCTATAGGCCTGCCCTCTTGACTTAACACTCCTCCTACTACCACTCCACTAGCATCACATTCCACAGTGAACAACTTGTCAAAGCTAGGTAACAAGAGAATAGGTTGAGTTGCCACTTCTTGTTTCAGTTTCTCAAACCATTTCTCAGCTTCTTGTGTCCAATTAAACTTGGTTTTCAGACCACCTTTTATTGTATCTAGGATCGGTGCACAAATCCCACTAAATTTCCTTATGAATTATCTCTAGAATTGAGCCAATCCATGGAAACTTCTTACCTTAGTCCCTGTGGTTGGTGTAGGCTAGTTTAGGATTGCTTCCACCTTGCTTGGATCCATCTTCAATGATCCTTTAGACACTACAAAACCCAAATATACAAGCTCTTGCTTAAAGAACTCACACTTCTCTAGATTGATTGCCAACTTCTCCTCTTGCAACCTTCTAAGAACCAACTCCACATGTTTCAAATGATCTTTTGCTGTCTTATTGAATATGAGGATGTCATCAAGGTATACCACCAAAAATACTCATGTGAAATCTTTGAGCACTTCATTCATGAGCCTCATGAATGTGCTAGGGGCATTGGAGAGACCAAATGGCATCACTCTCCATTCATACTAGCCATCATTTGTCTTAAATTTTGTCTTCCACTCATCACCATCCTTAATTCTGATCTGATGGCATCCACTCTTGAGATCCAACTTGGTGTAATATTGAGCTCCTCCAAGACAATCCATTAAGTCTTCAATTCTAGGAATAGGGAACCTATACCTAATTGTGATTCTATTTATTGCTCTAGAATCAGTACATAACCTCCATTTGCCTCCCTTCTTGGTTGCCAAAACTACTGGTACTACACATGGACTGATGCTCTTTTGAATCAATTTTTGATCCAACAACTCTTGCACTTGTCTGGCCACTTCCAAATTCTGATCCGGTGTAAGCTTATATGCTGCTTTGCTAGGTAATGATGCTCTAGGTATGAAGTCAATCTGATGACTAATGGCCATTTTAGGAGGTAAATTTGCAAGTGTACCATCACTTACTATGTCTTTATACTTTTCAAGCAAATTCTGGACTGCCTCGGGTATGACTGGTTTTTCAGTCTTATCTTCCTCCTTGGTTTGCAACAATACTACATATCCTTCTCCACCTTCATGTAGGGTGTTGAGGAACTCTTTTCCACTACTTAGTAGAACACTTGGTGTCTTTGACTGTCCTTCATCCTCCTTTGTCAGTGACTGCAACTTAAAAGTCTTTCCATCCTTCTTAAATGAAATTGTATTCTCCTTTCCATCATACATGGCACTCCTATCATATTGCCATGGTCTTCCCAATAGTAGATGACATGCATCCATGGGTAAAACATCACAAACTAACTTGTCCTTCTACCCTCCAATGGAAAACTCCACCATTACTTGCTCATTCACTAAAACACTTTGCCCTTTGTTAAGCCATGAGACCTCGTAGGGGTTAGTGTGGGGTACCTTCTCTAATTTCAGTTTCATTACTGCCTCCTCTGATATAATATTGTATGTTGAACTTGAATCTACTATGACCTTGCACACTTTACCAAGTATCTTGCACCTTACCTTGAATAGAGCCCTCCTTTGTTTTGGTTCTTCTTTGACCAGTTGTCTGATCAAGAATCTTCTAAACATCAGACTCTCTCCCATCTTAGATTCAATGTGATTGACCTCAGTTGACTTAGGACTCATGGTGTCCTCTTATGCATAAGCCACTCTCTTCTCATTTCTTGATGAAGATGCTTTCTCCGGGAACCTATAGGTTGGGTGTCCAACTTGACCACAATGATAGCATTTCATGTTTGCAAAATAGGAATTACTCCTACCTGCTCCTCTTCCTCTATTTGATCCTCCTTGAGAACCTCTACCTCTGTTATACCCTCCTCTAGAAGGTGTTTCATTGCCATAATCGGTGGATTTGAACTCTCCTTGGTTTCTTTGGTCATTGCCTCTACCTTGGTAGCCACCCCTTTGCCCTCTTGGATCTCTTTGTTCTCTACCTTTGCCTCTGCCTTTAGAATTGGAGTCTTGTTTCTTTTTCAGCTTCTCCTCCACCTTAAAATCCATTTGAAAACAACTATGGAGATTGGTGAGTGTAAAGAGACTCAACTCTTCTTGGATGTTCCATTTGAGGCCATTTAGATACCTCACCACCTTGATGCTTTCCACTTCTTGCACCCTAGACCTAAGACAGTTTTTGGAACTCCTCGGTGTAAGCAGCTACATCTAGGTCTCTTTGCCTAAGGTTTTGCCTCTTCTTATGTAGTTGGACCTCATAGTCTTCAGGTAGATAATACTCCTTCACTTTAGCCACCATAGCTTTCCAACTAGAAATGTGTTTCTTGCCTTCATTCTCCCTTTCTTCCTGTAGGAACTTTCACCAAGTCAGTGCTTGTCCCCTTATCCTTGATTTTTCTATCTTCACCTTATGTACCTCAGTCACTCCATCACACTCAAAGTGATTCTCCATTCCTTCTATCCACTCCATAACCAACTCTACATCCATTCTACCTGTGAAGATGAGAATGCCTTCTAATGCTTTACCACTCAAAGCCTTCAATGCCTTGAGGAAGGGTTCCTCATTTAGTGGTGAATTAGGATCTGTTTCAATGTCCTCCTTAACCTGATCCTCAGCCTTATCTCTGACCACTGCTAGTTGTACCTTCATCTTGCCTGCACCCTCTACCACTTCTTCTAACTTCTACTTCATCTCTTCAACTGTCTCTTCAAGTTGCATGTTCTTCTCTTGTTTCTCTGTCAAAACCCTTTCCAATTCAGTATTGTTCACCATGGTGCTAGAACCACTTGATTCAACCTCTGACATACAATTCACTATCCCAAACCTTTCACTGCTCTGATACCAATCTGGTGTAAGTGGGGTTGGATGGAACACTCACTGTTCTATGCTCTGGATCTCACCTTGGCAATTCCCTTTGGTGGCTCTTTCCATCACTCAACCTATAGGTCCTATCTCAGATGTAGGTGCCCCTGGTTCTACTAGCCATCCCCACTACCATCCAAGTCACATTACCAAACCAAACCTTGGTGCTTTGTCACTATTTCACCCTTGACCCTTAATCTTCCCTAAAGGCCAAACACACACAACTTTCAACTAGATTCTTGTAGGGGTGTAAAGATGGAATATCAGGCTTCTTAGCATCCTATTAGGGTTATTTATCAACCAATAGGCTCCACTTCTCCATCGCTTCCACCGAACCCTCACCTAGGGTTAAAAAGGCTAGAAGCCTAGAGCCCCCAATTAGCCCTCCTAACCCGAGAAAAGTGGATGTTTCTTAGAACTTTTCCAAAGTACCCTGAAGCTTCCCTATGGTTTCTTGGTCCTGATACCAAGCTCTTCAATATTTTCAAGGTCTTAGTCCTTGTCTTGCCATACACAGGTTCATTCACCAATCTAGCAAACATAGGGTTTGTTTAGTCATTTCTTGGCCACCCAGGTGAACTGTCATGGAGTTCTTCCATAAAATGGATTGGTGTAGCCTCTTAACTGATACCAGACCTCTGTAGGGCCTCCTTCCACCTTTCTACCATAGGGTTTAGCATGGAGAGGCCTCCCCTGCAAGTTAGGTGCTTCACACCCCTTGACTTTCCTAGCCAGGCACTGTTTAGCTCACCTAGGAAAGGTCATCTTTCATGAACACTCGATCCCTAAAGACTCCTAAAACTACTAAAAGTATAGGCATGGAGCCTAGCCACTGGTTCCAAGAACCCATACACTAGGTATAGGGGAAAGGTGGTCTAGAACTCCATTTATTGCAGCTTGCCAGGCAGAATAACCAAAAAAACAAGAACCTAGAGAACTGAAATCAGAAACTTGAACGATGAAACAACTAGTTAAGACCCAATCAACACTTGGAGAATAACTAAATTTCATTACACACGTATGCCAATGCCTGGTTATGCCATTAACACACTACCAAGATCACAAACACAGAAAACTAAGCAATTACTCCTACTATTCTTACTTCTCCTTCAAGAAAAATTCAAAATTACAAAACTTCAAACGCCTTCCAACCTTTCACACAGGTCGAGGCAATCCTTAAATAGGTTTCCCAAAGTGGTTACCCTTCCCCTTGGTCGGACATAGCCACCACATTTCGCCAAAATTGCACAAATGCAACATTTTGGGCTTTATTTCCAATTATTAGAACCTACCAAACATGAGTGTCTAAACTCACAACTCTTCCACTCCTAATAGCTCCTAACCACAACATTTTTACATCTCTCCCATAATTTCAATGGTCAACATGACCTTATCACATTAAAACAAAAATTAACAAAGTTTCCTATTCCTAGTGTTTCCTAGGTGTTCTTCTAGGTGCTCATGCACCGGGATCCTTGTGAATGTACAACCAAATGGCAACTGCACATGTTAAACAATTAAAAAATATATATCACCATACTAATTAAATAATGCACACAATTTGAAAAAAATATTTAAAAATCATACTGAATGTGCACAAATTCAAAATACAATTCATTTGAAGACCATTCGATTTATAACATTAAAAAATCCATAATGTTCATTAAAAATCCATAGCATGTACACATTAAAGTTTATAATTTAAGTTTCTACAAGTTTTGAAATTTTCAAATTTGTGGTTTACAATTTGAGTTTTGGGTAAGGGTTTGTGTTCATATTTTAGAATGTATGGTTTAGTGTCTAGGGTTTTCTTGATTAATGATATGTGATTATGTATGGTTTGGAGTTTACATATAGTCTGAAAGATATCTAGGTTTTATGGTTTAGGGTTGATAGATAGGATTATATGGCTCATGTGATGTATACATATAAGGTTGTAGACATCTATTTCAAGATTTGGGGATTTTGAAAGTTATATATGTATATTAGAATAATGCAATAACCATTAATATCTAGAAATTAAAAAAATTGGTTATAAGGATACATTTGAAAATATTAAGGATATACATTTAAACATATAATAATAGAAACATAGGAATCATGGTATTTGAAAAGGGGAAATGATAATAGGAGTTACCATAGAACATAAAAGGTATGAGAAGGAAATATTATTTTAATAATAAATTATTAAACAATAGTATAGTACATGAAACTTAAAGGATGCAAATAAATTAAAATTATAGTGATTAAAAGTAATAATTATGCAAGAAATAAGGAAGCCAAACTACCAATTCGTTAGGGTGAAATCCAAGAAAGATTGCAACCCAATCCTTCACCAATTATAGAATTTAGATTTATACAATTTAATTTCTTTATTTTTTTAAAATTTTGAGTAATAATAATGAAGGAAAATCTATAAGTTGATGTTCTAGGACCCCCTTTGACAAAATGGTAACAATCAACCTAGATTATGTTGAATCAAGAGTGAAGGAAATGAAAATTCAATATGTTATGACTAAAAGTCTATGGTTGTTATAACAAATTGAGGGAAATGCATTGTCTTGTGATACCTCACAATTATCACTACTAAAATAAACTTTGTTGATCACACCTAAAGACCCCATTGTTATATAAGTTTGTAAATAAACTCTTTGAAAACTAAGATTGTGAGAAACATAAATTGAAGAAATAAGACTAAAACCCTATGTGTTTTCAAAATTTCCACTAGTATTCATGATTTTTAAATCCTTATGAAACCATCAAAAACCTTAGGTACCTAAGTACAGGGATATTGGCTCAAATACATAGTTTCAAAACTAAAAAACTACTAGAGTATGGATTTTAATGACAACAAAACCCTAGAATAGAACAACCTTTACAAACATCATAAAAAAATTGAGGGAAATTCTCTATGATTTAGGGTGTAATGGGCCCAATATATATGCACATGATATATTTTTTTGAAGGATTTTTTAATATATTGATTTAAATTGTATGCATGTGTGCATATGTATTTGTAAATGAATTCATTGCATCCTCTTAAATTGTCTTCTAGTTTAAGAACAAGTTGAACATATTGAATATAAACAACTTGAATATGTTTAAGACAAAATTCAAGAACACATAGAAGAACAAGTTGAACAAGAACATGTTAAATAATAGATTAGAAAAACATTTGTCAGAGATACAAAATTGGAGAATTCAGTTCAAGAAAACATAGCTAATAGATTTAGTTTTCAAGTTTAAGATAAAAAAATTAATTGATATAGATGAGGAATTTTTTTAAATACGATTTCATCTAGGGATATGTTGCCTTCTATTAGAATTTTTAGCACACTAATTCTAACTTGAACCATAGATGAGCTAATTATAACTTGAACCATAGACCCTAATTATAACTTGAACCCTAATGTATTCTAACTTGAACTCTTACCCTAATTGTAATTAAATCGCGTATCATAACCTTAGTTGAACACTAACCCTAAATGCATATAAACTTTTTAATCATAAACCTAGTTAAATATTGATTGAATGTTTAACTATCACCAAAATTACAACCATTTAACCCTAGACTCTTAATTTAATTTTTACCCCAACCCTAGAACCCTACACCAATTGACAGGGCTAATTCTAACTCCAACCCTAACCTTCATCTTAAATTTTAATTCATAATTTCATAATCCTAACCCTAACCCTAATAAAATTATAACCCTAACTCTAAACCTAATTGAATACAAACCCTACCCTCAACCCTTACCCGAATATTTATCTTATAACCCTAACCCTATAATGAATTTTAACCCTAGAATTGAACTCCAACTTTAATTGAACCCTAGAAGCAGGTAATTGAATTCTTTAATATATTAAACAAGTAAACCTAATCATAACCCTAATTGTAATTTTGAAATCTAACTATATAATATATGTTTAAGCCAAACCCTAATTGTACCCTACCTTTAAACTAATTTTAACCTACAAATAGGGTTTTTGTTTATGTTTTCTAGGGTTTTAGTTTACGTTTTAGTTTATGTTTTCTAGGGTTTTAGTTTACATTTTCTAGGGTTTAGGTCCAAGGATTAATGGTATAAGTAAATTAGTTTTTTAGAACCTACAGTTTAGGGTTTTCAAATTTCAAAATTAAATGTGTCGAATTTAGGTTTTTTTTTGGGTTTTTGATTTAGAATTTTATGTTGTTTGTTTCATTGATGTTTTCGGTTAATTAAATACAGTTTAAAAACTATTAAATATTAAATTAAAACAAAATAAACAAAAATAACTAAATAGAAATTATAAAACAAAAATAACTAAACAACAATTATAATGCAAAAAAATTGTAGAATTCAACCAACCTGGAGGTCGTTGAGGTTAGGTGTGTCGACGGGAGGAGGTGAGAGTGAAAAAATGGCAAGTTACAACCATCCAAAACACGTACGCGATCTGCTTCACCTTCTACTAGGCCACGAAACTCGACTATGAAAATGACTTTCACAGTCGCTTATTTAAAAAATTAAATATTTTTTAGAAACGCGTACGCGTTTTAGGTTCGTATGCCCGAATCGCAACGCGTACGCGTTATTGATTTAGGATCGAGTATGCGATACATAACGCATATGCATTTTTGAAAAACGCGTATGCATTTTTGAAAAACACATATGTGTTTCATGCGAGAGAAACAAATTCGGCTAAAACTTCCCCTCTTCTTGGACCCAACTTCGTGCACTGATCCATCAAGTCTATTCCAAAATTCTGGTATGAATTTTCAATCAAAATTCATGGGCAAACATCAACAAACCTCACCTATCATGAGGTTCAGCAAAATAGTATCTAATCTCTCCTATCATGAGATTTATCAAATATTGAATCATCTCCTCACCTATCATGAGGATCATCACAAATAGGGTTTTCTTCTCGCCTATCATGAGAAGTTAGTCTTATTTAAATCATCAATCCAACACATCAAGAAATTGGATTATCAATCATACCACTCCAAAGAATGGACATGATCAGAATTGACAAAATCAGGGTTCACTAAGTAAAAATCTTCAATTCTGACATTGAAGCGCTAAAACGGGCTTCCAAAGCACTAAAATCTAGAAGTGCTACTTTATCGATTAAAAGCACTAAATCAGGGACCCAAAGTGCTAAATCTCAAAAGCACTATTTCAGCATTCTGAAGCACTAAATCAGGCATCTGAAGCACTATTTTACTGCATCAAAGTGCTACAACAGTCCGTCAAAGCACCACTTTACCAGAAGCGCTAGAACAGACCATGAAAGTGCTAATCCACCAGATCAAAGCGCTAAAAGTCTCAAAATGCTAAAATTCAGTATCAAAGCGCTAATTATTAACTCCTAAGCACTAAATCACTGAAAGCGCTACATTACCCTATGGAAGCACTACAGTTTTTAACACAAGCGCTAAAACTCAAAGTGCTAATCTACCTACTGGAAGCGCTACACCGGAGTGTAAGCACTACAGCGTGGCTTGAAAGCACTAAAACAACCTAAAACATGCCTAAACTATAAAATGCATAAAAAACAAAAAAGGTGCAAATTACGAGGAGGTTAAGGGGTACATACTGAAGGTCCATACGCGTTTGATCGTCGATGACGTCGAACACGCTTGAATTGGTGAGTGTGATAAGGGATAGGCATCTTGCTCCAGCTGGCAGAAAAGTCTCTATCACAAAGGTTTGTTTAAATCAAATAGTGAAAATGAATTGGAAAATGACCTTTTGGAGTATTTATAATTTTTGGAAAGGTATTTTTGGTGGATTTTTATTATCTTTTAATTAATTTTATCCAGGAAATTAATTAGAAACTCAACTGCAGGCTAGATTTTTCATTATTTATCGGGAGATAAATTATTTCATTATTGAAACATCATAAAATCATCATAAAATCATAAATTTTCGAAAAAAATTCCAAAAAAGCATCATATCATTAATTTATCTCCCAAGGGAGCATATTATCATCCATCATCTGAAAATCAATGTCCGGGGCATGTCTGGGGCACACGGAATTATTTTTTATATATCATTGATCCTGACAGTAGCAGCAAAAAAATTTCTTCGAAGCAATGCGTAAACACATCACTTCGAAGAGGGGAAAAATGTATACACCTAAAATTGGTCTGGAGCATCCGATTAATTAAATACGAATTATTTGATTAATTATCCTAATTTCCTCTACTTTGGAATAAATAGAAATATTAATTTATATAGTTCACATTTAAATTCATCTTAATTAAATAAACAAAATTAAATACTTTGTTTGATTTAATTATCAAATCCCTATTTTAATCTATCACATCCATCTTAAATTAACTAAATAAAGACAAAACACTTTATTGATTAATTGTCATATTCTTCTATTTAATTTAATAAACAACTTCTATAGTTCATTTTATTGAATTATTTATCCCTCTTTTGCTAATTTAAATAAATCAAAAATATTTGAATTAAAGCACAAAGAATATTCCATCTATATTCTCTCAAAAATGAATTAGATATCCTATTCTAAATCATGTCTAAAATATGTCAAAATTAATTGATTGAAACTTCACAGGAAGTTTTGGAGGCAAATTGGAGACAAATTTGGAATTTGATCTCTCAATCCTCCTCCATCAATCCTTTCTCTTCTCTTTCCTGGTGTTTTCATGGGTAGAGACAATCTCTATCTTTCTCTCAATCTCCTCCATCTCTCACCATTCAATTCTCCAGATTGAATCCAAGCCTCTCAAAACTTTCCATGTGCATTTCTACAGCCAGGAAATCTATAAATACAATTTCATTGAACCAAGAAAAAGATCCAAATAATCAAGTTTATGCACTCTTACTCTGCAAGAATTCAAGCATCAAGCATTCACACAACAAGTGTCAAGCAATCAAGTTTTCAACCATGGCTGCCTCTTGTAGCTGCAATTATCTATTTCATATATTCTAGTTTACATTGTTTGTCATTTAGTATTGCATTAGCATCATCTCGTTCTTTGAATAGTCATTTTAACAGTCTTATTTTCTTAAACAATCTGAGAGTAATTAGGATTTAATAAATCTTTGAAGATAGAGAGCAATATGATGCTTTTGATAGATAATCCCTTTGACTTGATTCATTTAACTTGTCTATTGATATAATGTCGTATTAAGAAGTGTCTTTTGTGCTTATTCACTTATTCAAACTTACAGGTCCATACTTTCTATTAATAGCTAGAGATGTACTTTCTATTAATAGCTAGAGATGGTCTTTTAATTGAACCAAGGGCATCAAATCCAATATAAATTTATCCTCATCATCATATTTGTAGCCATCATATTCATCTTCAACCTCAACTCAATGAATGGTCTTTTGAGAAAAATCTAAAATCTTTTATCCCACTCTTTGTCCCCATCTCCATCAATAGCTAAGAGTGCTTATAATATATTTGGCTCTAGGAAAATCCATGGCCAACAATTCAGCAAGGAAATTTCACCACCAACAATTCACCATGGGGAAATTCACCACCATGACAAATTTACCCCAAGTAAAATTCACCACAGGTGAATTTGTCACCTGATTTTCCATATGCCAATATATTTAATTTAATTTATAGATTAAAAAATATATTTGTTATTAAAAGTTTAATAGTTCAATAAATATAAAAATGACAACTCTATAATAAATGTTTTATTTAATTTTATTTTTTAAATATTTTGACATACTTGGGATGATTTATGATAAAAATATTCAAAATTAAAATACATCTTCAATAATAATAAAGAAAAATTAATCTAAAGAAAAATAACTTTAAATAAAACTTAAAATAATATTAACAATATTTATAAATATTCTATTGAAATACACTATGTTGTGTAGATTGCTTTAATTGAATAGAGCTCAAAAATCAATACAAGCAAATATTTTGAGTATCTCAAGACTTCAACAGTACTGCTAATGTATTGAATTTCACTATAATCTTTCAAAGTTGATTTAACACATGATCATGAGAGAAGTATAGGGGTACAAACATTCCATCAAATTACATTATATTCTTTCCATTTCATTAATTTCAAGACTTAACACTACTGCTAATGTATTGAATTTTATTGTAGTCTTTCAAATTTCATTTAACACGTGACAAAGAGAGAAGTATAGGGGTACAAAGGTTCCATCAAAAATTTATTTCATTTGATTAATTAAATAGAGCTCAAAAATTCACACCAGGAGTTTAACTGTACAATTCATAATTGAATGGAGTTCAAAATTTAATGTGTTATTATAACAGAAGTATAAGGGTACAAAGATTCCATCGAATTACATTATATTCTTTCAATAATTGAATAGAGCTCAAAAATTAATAAATGAGATCACACGAGGAGTTTAATGTACAATTATAGTACATTATGTTACAACTATTGTGTTGAGCTACACTCAATATAAAATAAATTCATCAATAATTCTAAACTCAAGAAATTTTGAGTATATAAAAATTAAAAAATATATATTATAAAAAACATATATATTAAGATTGTTACACTACAAGTGAAAATAAGATTAGAATATTATTATATATTTGTTTATTACTCAAATCTTAACTTTGTAAAGATGAAACACATCATATTTGATAAGAAAAAAATTTATATAAATTATTTACTATAATCATATCTAAAAAATTATATATTAGTACTTATAATCTATAAATATAGATTAATTTTAATAACTAAAAATTAATTCAATCAATGAATAATGTTCAAATTTTAATAACCAAATTTATTAAAAATATATTTACATATTTAAAATATTCAAATATTTAATATAAATTAACTATAAATATGAAAAATAAATTAAATACTAAGTTTAATATGCATAATACAGAATAAATATTAAATTTAATATATATAATAAAAATAAAGTAATAAATTTAGTACATACACTCTACTACCTAAATTTTTCCCCATAAAACCCACTTCTAATCTCGAATAACTGCATTTTAACTTGAAAAAGTAGATTACCGAAACACTAAATGCTCGGAACTATGCGTGAAGATAGGTGCTTACTCATCTGATGATACTTTACAGATTGTCCAAAACCAAATTCTCATGAGAAAGTCAAATTTTGGTTGAAAATAATGGGAGGCTCCAAAAATAACTTACACCGAGCAATGGAACCCTCCCAAATGGCTTGGTTGATCCAAAATTTCCATATTGCCGAAGTTTAGAAAATAGCTCAAAAGTTTTCTTATAATAATTTTAAGTCTATTTAACCACAGGGGTTTGTTAGAGGTACCTCACAGAGAGACGATGGCTTCCAAGAGAGAATCTGACAATTCCAGATTCATCCATGGTATTAAGAGAATGAGAACCAGTTGGAATAGGATTACGAGTGAAGAAAAAGAAGGGGAATTTAAGCAGCCTTATGCCAACTGTCTCACAGTTGGATTTGAGCCATGGAGAGAGGATGGCTCAAATAAAGATACATATGCCAAGGGTAAAGTAATTGATGCAGAGAACAAAGGTGGTTCTACATCATGCATAGAGAATGGATCAAGCATGTATGAGGCGAAAGATGCACAGAAGAAAAGTGAGAGTTCATGCAGAGAGGATGGCTCAAACAAAGAAGTAAATGGCATGGAAGAATCAATGTTGATACATTATATTCCAGAGGACATCTTGAACATAATATTTTGTAAACTTCCTCTTCATATTCTGTTTCAATTTCAAATCATTTGTTCTTCATGGCAGGCTATTATTTCTAGATCTGCTCACTTTCACAATCTGTGGGAGCAGAGTAACATGCAAATGTGGCTGGTCATGGATCATTATGATGTAACAAGTGAGTCTTCTGATGGGTTTGCACTCTTCTATGTCAATACAAGGCTAAGGTTCAAGAAGATATTTAGTGATGAGTGGAGATGCAATCACTCAAAATGGTTTCTCAGAGCTGCAGATGGGGGCCTCCTGCTTTATAGCTGTAAGAGAAATGGAACCCTTCGACTGATCAATCCATTGACAATGCAATCCCATACTCTTGAAGATGCAAGGGCGACCAGAAAAAGCAGGATTTCTTTCTATGTGAAAAGGTATCATGATGATGTGGCTGTGCACCTCAAGTTTGATTCAAAGGAAAGGACGTATCAGGTAATTGTTATAGTTGGATGTCTTTATCTTTTAAGAAGAAAGAAAATTTTGGTTTTGATCTATAGATCTGCAGATCAGAGATGGGATATTAGAGACGTTCACTTGGCTCAAAGAGTGAATGGATGTATGGCACTCAGCTTTTTTCCAAGCATTATAATAAAGAACCAAAAAATCTACTGTTTTTCCAAACATGGGGCAGATGTGGGTACGCATGATTTGAATGGAGATTGCAATAGCAGGTTTGTTTATACAATGGGGATGCAAGGTGTAATGCACCAGGCCTTGGGAATTGTTGTGTACAAGGGGAGAATGATAATGGTGTGTAAATTTGAACCAATGTATTTCCCACCATATACACATGCTTTGATTTTTTATGAGTTTGATGAGCTTGCCTTGCAGTGGAGATGCAAATATGAAACTGTTCTATCGCCGCATTATTTGCCTCCTGGAGTAGTTTGTGTGGGAGGGGATCGTATTTGGCTTATTCTGAAAAGAGACAACCATCTCAGCCATATAATTTCTGTAGATATAGATAATGGGGAGGTGAATGTATGGCCAGAAGTTTACCCGTTTATGTTCAATGTGAGGAACTGTCTATCAATGCCTCTAAGCTTTTGCCCATGCTCTTAGATCTCATTCTTCTTGGCTTTTAGGTCATCCTTTGCCGTATTTAGTTATCTATGGGAACCTGTATTATTTTGTTTTATTTGTTTTCTGACCCAATGAAATTGTGCTATGTTCCATCAACAAAGGGTCCTAAAAGAGTTTTAGGATTCAAAATATTAGTCTGTGGCTTTAAAAATGGCTGTATTAGTTCAGATTGTAATAGAATTTGGCTGGATTAGTCCAGTTTGTAATAGAATTTATCAAGCTATTGGAAATAAAAGATATAAATATTTTTTTTTCCTTTTATTACAATGTAAAAATATGTCATTTTTTAATTCTCTGTGTTTTCTGATCTTAATTGTAATATTAGACAAGGTTAAAAAGAATGTGAATAAGTGAAGAGGTTTCATTGTTTGTATAAAAAGATGAAGAGGTTTTATTGTTTGTATAATAAAGTGAATAGATTTTATTATTTGTATATCTGTTAAAATTTTGGTAGTTTTTCAGATAGAGTTAACATCAATTTATGTTATAGTTCATGCTATAATGGTTAAGTAGGCTGGTTAAAATTAGTAAAACATTAAGAGAAAAAAATAATTTTAAAAAATTCTGAAATTGTTTGAAGACAATAAATAGTTTTGTTTTTCTTTATAAAATGTTCTACTGACCATTGTGCTAATGTCCATCACTTCAGAGATTTTAATTATTTTTTGAATCTTACCAATTAAGTATGATAAATAATCTTAGACATAGACAATTGCTTTAGAATTTAGAAAGGATGATGAAGGACTTGTATTAAATTTATATATTTCAGAAATTTTATTTTATGATGTTTCGTTAAATTAAGATACAAACCATGAACAAAAATAATATTTTGATACAGATATATATCACATCATGTTGAACTTATTTTTCTAACATAATGTTATCCACACATTTTTTCACTTTAACCCTTAGCTTATCCATTATTACCTATCCCATTTTTCATAAATTCATCAAGAAGTTGCTGTAACGTGCATGAGAGCAGCGATATGAGAATGTGAGGAGGCAGAACTAGTTGTGGAAAAGAAAAGAAAGAATGTGGGAGAATATGTGTATAGTTGTAAGTAAAAAGAAGAGATGATTTTGTTGTAGATAATTCATTTCAAATTTATAAATTTGGGGATTTTAATTTTGTGGTTCGATGTAAAATAAAATGAGTGGATTATAAAATAGAGGGGGTAAAATATTCTAGTGAGAGAAGTTATGCAATTCAAAATTTATTTGAGAATATTTTATAATTGTAATGGTGAAACTTTGTGAAAATTTTATTCATTATAATGGTGAGTTTTTTATGTGTATTCTATATTTCATTTAATTGTATATTTACTTTTAAAAAAGATATGATACAAGTACATATTAATAAATGGTGTAAATTGATTATTTTTCTAAAAATAGTATATCTCTATCTATGTTTTTCTACACTTAACTTTTACTTTATCTCCATATACAAATATCTCCACATATATGATATGGTATATCCATATAGTCGTCATCCTATCTTTATATGCTCATACTCATATATTTTCCTTATCATTGCAATTATCAAATTTACTTATACATCTACTTAGTTATAGTATTTATTTACTCATATCTAACATTTTGACTATCTGGGGCAAACCCCACAACTAATTGGTCTCTTATGTATTTATCTTATTATTGCATTTATCAAATTATAGTTGTTATTTGTCTAAACCTAACTATTTGACTAGCTAGTACAATTTTTTTTTGTGATCACAAGCTCGACCTCACAATTATAAACTTGACCTTTATATTTTAAATTTAAAAATTTTCAAACTAGTTGGGTTTACCTTTCTTGCCCCACATTAACTAAGTACAATTGTTCATGATTTGGTGCTATGTGAGAGTATTTAGATTTGTTTTAATAAACTTATTTCACATCTTCTCACATCAAAGTATTCTCTCATCCTACAACATTAAATGTCCAATCTATGGGTAAATTTTTGGACTTGGTGCATAATGAATAAAATCTCAACACCATATTCATAATCATAAACACTAAGTTATATAAACCATGCATTATAAACTGGATTAACATAAATGAAAAATTTCAAGTTTTAAACCCTATTTATTATAATTATAATAAATCATTAATTGAAAACCCTATATCATTAACTACATAACTTAAACAATAAACTATATATACCATAAAATTTGTAAACTCCAAATCCCAAACTATAATTTATTTTTCTATTCCCAAATTTTAAACCACAAATGCTAAACTATAAATAACAAATATTCAACCCTAAAGATGAAGTTATATAAATATATTAAACTATAAACATTGGATTATAAATCATAAACATTAAAATCCAAGCCCCAAACCTTTAACCCTAAGCCTTTAACTATGAACCCTAAATCATAAATAAGAAAATAAACTACTTAATCTTGAATGATAGGTTGCTAAAACATATGTACAATAAGCCTTATAAGTTCCAAGCAATAAGTGAGTTTTATAAATGGTTTTACTATAAAACTTTAACAATTAAATATTATCTTTCCAAAATAGTCATTATATCATTGGAATTGTTCATAAATCCTATTAAAATAGTTACTTTGTATCCTAAACTAAGAATATTACATAAATTTATCATAAACCCTAAGCTATGACTTGGAATATTTGAAATGATAAATTATAAACCTTTGAATAAGGTAGATCATAAATCGCCAACCCTATACCATAAATTCTAAACAATATAAATCCTTAATTATGAACAATATACCCTAAAACCTAGAACAAAAATCCTAAACTCATAAGTTACCTTACAAATTTAAATATATTTCCTTATCACTCTCATAAGAGACCATTAGAGCTCTAGACACATTTACTTACATAATTATGAATACATAGCTTAAACCCTTGTATAATCAAACCTTGTATTCTAGAAACCTTAAACCATAAACTATTGTTTTTTTCTTATGTATCCTAAAATATTGTCTCATTACTCAAACTTATCTCTCCTACCTTTTAATAATCATTTTTCTCCAATATATGAGATAAACCACCTAATGGAGTAGATGGGAAATAAGGGAATATTACATCTCCCAAACTCCATATTTTATTTTTATTAAGAACTTGACATATTAATACATAATTTGGACTAAGGTGGGAACCCTAACATTGGAATTGTAATCATGGTTGATATTATTGAATATTTGGATAAAATGAATGATGTTATAGAATTAATAATTTTATTTCTACATGTTACAAGTGTTGAGTAATTGAAAGTGGTGATTTAATTTTATTTTTGGTTTATGAAATGGTTGTATTTATACATGTAACTTGTTCATTTCAGGCTAACCAAGTACTAATACTTTGTGGTAACATTTGTGTGAGGGATATAATAGTTTTGTAGGTGTTATGTGTGCAAAAAATTGAGCCTATAAACTTTATCCTAAGAATAGTATTGAAGCCATTTAGCCCTACCTTTGTATCCATAAGAATTAATTCCCTATTGAATGAAAGCTATGCCCTTGATGTTAAGCTTGTAATTGATCTTGTTTGTGGAGAGAATGTGATCACAGAAGAATTTTTACTTGTGCATGAGCTCTATCAAGAAACATATGATAAATTGAAAGTGTGGATAAAGATGCAAAATGGTTTTTCTTGCCCTACGATTGGGTCGATCACCCTTCCTTTACAAATAGGACCAAAAACATTAGATGTCGCATTCTCCATCATCTTGACATTGGACCAATTTTGTGTGAAGCTTGGTTACCCATGGATACACTCCATGGAAGTCTTCTCGTTGGTCATGCATAAATTCTTAAAGTTTCCTTTTGACAATGAAATATTTATTGTGCACCATAGTGGTTTCAATCCTTTGTCCTCTTGAGGGAAATTTTCATTAGATTGATTTTGGCCTAAGCCTATGGAACTTATTAAACCTTGATAAGACTTCTTTTAAAAATATTATAAAAAGTTCAAGGCAAAATGTATAGAAAAACTATCCCTTACAAACATCCCTCAACCCATGACTAAACCTACTATCTTAGATGAAACCATTATTGAACGTAAATATATCAACAACAACCAAGACCAACTTAAGATATATCCTTTGACTATTTCCTACAAAAGACCAAGAGGAAATTATAAAAATCCTATCACACTTCCTAATCTATTAAACAAAGTTTACAAAGCCAAAGAGAAAGTGGTTGAACAACCTTTCATGGTTCCTTTTGTTCCTCCCCTTAGGGAAGAAAAGAAACCTATGGTTGATAAACCCACTCCTACATAAATGCAACTTAAAAGTCATACTAAAATAAATAGAAACACTAGAGAGCAGAGGTGTAAACGTCATGATCTTGCTCGAAGGATAAATGAAGACATAAGCAAAGAAAATTAAAATCCAAACTTGATTGAACCAATAAATGATGATTCTCACTCTTTGCCGCAACAAAAACATCCTACACCGCAACCAAAATAGGGTCCAAACCCTTCTTTGGACATTATCGTTGATCTCCTATTATGATTAATTTAGATGACAATGAGGAGATTGATAAAATTGATGAAGAGGTGCATAATGAATTGAATACATTGTTTTCATCTTCTATGAGCTTGCATGATAATTCTCTTAGGAAGATTGTTGAAATTTGCAAAGGGTCCTAGTTCAAAACTTGCTATTGTCCCTTTGGCTAGTTTTCTGCCTTTTTTATATGATGAACATGATTGGGATGTGGACGAAATGGTAACAGGTTGACTTGCATGTGCCTTACTAGTCTTTTACATTATTTCTTTTTTCTTTGTGTGATTGCATGTGTGTAATGTGATCCCTTGTGTTGTTTTGTTTGATGTATATCTCACTCTCTTTGTGATATTCCTCTATTTGTACCTACATTCTTCTCTATGTCATAAATCTTTTACCTTTTTCTTTACCCTTTCTTTGTCTTGTGTTTTCCTTTTGGGGTTGATGCAAGGCGTCGATACATTCATGTCTCTTACATGTTGACCCAAAATTTTCTCCTTTATCTTAAATTATTTGTCTTTTGTTTTCATTTTGGGGATGATGCAAGGCGTCGAGACATTCATGTCTCTTCCATGTTGACCTGAAACACTTTCTCTTTGTTTTCTCTCTCTTTGTGTCATTCTTCTATTTCCATGCATATTTGGGGGATGATGAAAGTTCCAAGCTCTCTAAAAACATTGTAGAAGGAATATATTTATTCCAAATCCATGGATCCCTCATGTGTTTGGAGTTTTATTTTGGGGGAAACCCCTTCCTTTTTTCATGATGTAGCTTTATTTAGAAACATATGACTTGGCATAGGGCTTTCCAAGTTAGCTCTCATGTCTTTTGTATTGTTAGCATTTTTTATTATTTTTCTACTTTAAAGTAATTGATCATAACACGATGCTTAGAAATTTCTTTAAAGTGGGGTCATACATTGGCATTATTCGTTTGCATTTCATGTTTTATTGTGTATTATTCTTACTTCATGTGATGCATCTTTCACTTTGTGTTTGACATTGGGTATGATGTCCCTCAAGAGCATGATCTCTCTTAGCATATTATATTCCTTTTAGTGGCTTCATGTGACACACTGCATTACTTAAGTTTTGAATATTTTGGGTATGTGTAAGATCATGATGGGCCAAAAAGTGGCGATATGTAAGTGATATGATGGCCCATGTGGTTGATGACTTTTTTCCCCCAAAATTGATGAAACGAAAAGGGTTTTTAAAGGAGATTCTCAAATTTCCACCAATATAAATTATGCTTTACTTTGAATTTAATAAATTATTATTATTCATTTTCTATTTAAATTATGACTATAGTCCTGATTGATTGGCTAATTGAAAAATATTTACAGCTTTCAAACGGTATCACATTTTTTGAATGTGAAACATGCGTCACATTTTATGCTTTGCATACTATAGGATTAAAAAAAAAATGAATTTCATGAAGTTTTGACCAAGTTAAGGTGGTCAGACACACGAGTTTTATATTTTTTTAAAGTTGTAATAAAAAATTCATAATTAATTATTTACTTGGAAAAAAATTACAAAAATATATGCATCACATTAGGACATGAGTCCTCTACTTATATCTAAAATATAAGTAGAAAAAAAATTATCATTTTATTGTGGTTGGGGTGGTTAGACAGACACCTACTTCTTATTTTTTCCCTAAAATTTAAGTACTACTGCATTGAAATTTCAAATTTTCACCAAATAGATTTTTTTTTTAAAAATAAACCTAGTATTTTAGAAACAACATTCAATTTTCTACAGATTTTATTCTTACATATTTTTGAATTAATATACATAACTTATTCAAATTTTTACGTCAAATTGTCTTACTCTGATTTTCTGAATTTTTATAGCCACTTAAGGACCTATTTTTTCCATGATGATCCTGCACATACCCTTTTATTATTTGATTGGTCCTCTTTTTGAGACATTAGGCATAATGTTCCCTAAGGTAAAAACTTGCATGAACTAATTAAAACTCCTTTGAACATTCCCTGCACTACTTTATAATTTTGGTTATACAGCCACCTTCCATAATAAACCTTGCATGCATGTGGAACCATCTTGTTTGTTCATGAGTATCAAGCATATGAAGCTCAAAGTTCAATGATGTGTGGCACCTTACAAAGTTATCAGGAGGTATAGCTTTCGTTTGGTTGAATGGGAAGCCGAACTTAGGCATGACTTTCCCATAGCCACTTGCTTATGTGTGTAAGCACATACTAGTCACGTGCATATGTGTCTCACCTTTTTTGGATACTCACCCAAAAAATAACCTAGAATTTAATTATCTTAGAGTGAGCGTGCATTTTTTGGATAAACAACTTAGATCTGATCCACAACATGTGGGACAAACGGTCGAAGTTTGATCCACCTCTTTTGTTTTCCTTTCCTTTTTCTTTTCTCTTTGTCTTTAGCAGTGTATGCTTGTACCAATTGTTTTTTCTCCTTATATCCTTTTTCATGTGTGTGTTTTTGTGCCTATATTGGTTTACTATAGGATCTTGATACTAGGGGATTGTGCAACCCTCTTGATCATTTTCATCCTATCTTACTGGCATTGGTACATAAGGACCCCTCTTGAAGCATTTTTTAATACTTTAGTGTGAGTTGGAAGCAAGTTCTTCCTCTTAATAAAGTGGGTGCTAAATGTAGTGTCAAAAACTATCGCTTGTTACATTTTCATACTTGTTTGGGCCCTTGTGAACTAAATGGACCTGGTTTTTCAATATTTAAGGTGTTGTAAAGTGTTGTACCACACTTTCACACTAATATAGGGTTTTCATTAATTAATTGGGCTTCTTTAAGGCTTATTTGGCCTTATTTTGCATCCACAAGCCTCATTTAATGCATCTTTTTGAGGATAATCTTGGCACATATGTAGTGACCAATCATAAATTAATGTTTTCAAATTATTTGGCCCAAATTTAGTGATTTGGGACTCATACATCACCTTGGGAATATGGGTCCCACCTAGGTTTTAGGGCCTTGATATAGATTTCATGTGAATCTAAGCTTTTCTTGAAAAATATATCCCATAGCCTAGCCTAATGGGAATCATACGCCAATATAGCATATGAGTCATGTGTGGCTTAAAATTAAATTAAATTCAAATTCTTGATAGGATTTTATCCTTCTAGATCTAATGTCGGCTTGTAGTGTTGTAATTTTGGTAAATTGGGCATAAGCAAGTATAAATACAAGGTATTTTCACATATTTTCTCCTAAGCTTTCAAGTATTCATGCATCATAGAAAATTTGAGTTCACAAAAGCATTTAATTGTTTACAAGAGCATTCAAGAGTCTTCAAGAGCTGATTATCAAGTATTTTGGAGTATTATTCAAGTATCAAGCATCATGTCAAAGTCATGCATCATGTTTCTTTTTGAGCTAACATTTGTGATGTAGGGTTTCATTATTCAAGAAAGAATTCAATTCAAGATCCATATCATTCAAGAAAGATTCAAGATCTACATCCATTGGAGCCATATCATACATCCTTGCACCATTTTATTCTAGGGTTTGGTGAGTTGCAACATTGCTAATTTTTTCATTCATCATTCCTCCTTTCCTTGGATTTAATTTGAAGGTTTGATTACCAAAGTGGGGTTTAACCAAGGAAAACCCCTTTCCACTAACAAAATAAAATTTTACCCCTCTTTAGTGTATGATTTGCAGATCTAGGTTGAAGGCATATTGAAGAGAAACATTGGAAAGATGTTTTCAAGTTGTCTAAGTTGTCCCTTTGTTTAGAAGATCATTAAAAGAAACCTACATACAAGAATTTAGCAATTCAGATTGAAAAATCAAGTTGAGTAGACAAAGAAAAGATTAAAGAGAGATTCAGACTTTGATCCTTCAAAAAAGCCAAGAGCGACTAATACGCTAGACTCCTGGCGTATAATTCTTAGTACAGTACATTTTATAGTTTTAGGAGTTCGAAACTTATCTCTACCAAATTTATATTCTTGCCTAGTGTGTCACCAAAAAGTGTAGTCTTTGGCACTTTTAACTCATTTTGGCCCTTTCCCTTGGATTTTAGCCTTGTTTTACCTTGGTTCAATCTTAAAATCTTGCAATTGAACAATAATCTAATGGTGTTTTACTAAGGTGTTGTGAAGTGTTGCAACATTTCCTCACTTTTCTAAGACCCTTTCAACCTAATTCACCTAAACAACACCATTTTACCCCTTTCCAAGCCTTATGCCAAGGTGTTGTAAAGTGTTGTAAGGCATTTTCACATCTTCCTAGGCTTATCACCCCTAATTTAACCCTTTTCTTATTCTAATTTGTCCCCTAAATATACTTTTAGTCCCGACTTAAGTGTGTCGTGGGAGGAAAATCTAATAAACTTCATTAAACATTATTTAATTCTCTACCACCACTTGAAATTGCCCAAGTGGACTAGGTCGCCAACTTGGGCGAGCTAGTCCCTTTTGGCATAAATTTCAAATTTAAAACAAAACCTAACGGGAATCTTGCCTCATAAACCCTAGTGTCAGTCTATCATGTTGCATTTCAGGAAAATTATTGTTTTGCATGTACAAATAACGGTTTTCACCTTCATTTTTCCCTCTCCCAAGCTCATTTTTACATCTTTTCACAATCACTCTAGTACTAAAGTCTCCAAAGCAAGCAATCAATCACAAGGGTTTCACAAGAAACCTCCATTGGATTTATCATTGCATCTTGCAGACATCTTAAACAAAGGTTTGGTAAGTGTTTGTATTAGCTCTATCATTCAATCATCCATTCATTTAATTATATTTCATTTGGATTTAATTATCATCAAAGGGGTTTGACCAAGGAAAACCCCTATATTTTATGTAGTGAGGGTAAAAATATTAGAGAAAAATGCATAAACAAACTATGATGAAAAACCCTAACAAGGACAATAGAGCACAAACTAGCAAGAACATCAAAACAAGAAAGCAAAGCAAACCGATCTCTAAGCTAGATTTGATTTATCTCCATTGCTCTTCTCCACCTACATGAGAATGCAATATTTTGAAGGATTGAATGATTTGATATGTTGATTGCTCATTTTTTCAGCATAATGATAAGATGAAGATAATAGAAGAAAAATAGATAGATAGATAAGAAGATTTAGAGAAATTTTGGCAGAGTGAGGATGCTAGAAGAAGATTCTCCCAAATGGCTAGTGAAAGACTTGATTTATAGGAGACGGCTGATTTGATTCGATGGCCAAGATTAAAAGTCAAATTTGTGATACGTGTGGCTAGGATTAAAATTTTATTTTAGTGCCTATAACGCACATTAAGTGGGTTATGACATGATGTTAAAATTAGGATGTGAGGAAATAAGTGAGATTCTATTATTTATTTTGGAGGAAAAGATGCCTATGATGCACAATGAATGGGGCTAAAAATAGGTTGTGAGTGGGAATATCATAATTTAAATAATAAAATTATTTAAATTATTTGTGCATGTGAAGAGTTATAGTCATGTGACACATGTTGCAATGTGGCAGTAAAGGATTAATTCAAATATTTAATTTGAGTTATTTTGAGACATGTGAAGGGAAATTAATTAAATAAATGAGATTTATTTAATTAATTGGGAAGGTGATTAAGTGGAATAAATGAGATAAGTGGGATGATGTAATAACCTAGAATAAAATATTACAAGATGTTTTACAAGATCATTAATTGACTAGGTAATGTTATGACATGGACAATTTTGGGTGTCTACATTTTGCCCCTCTTTGAGATGATGTTCGAGATGGTGAGATTTATGTCAAGTAACATCATTTGAAAGAAGCTAAGGTATGGATAGATGAAAAAAAAAAAAGATGATGCCCCTTCGAGAGGATAGGTAGGTTGGACAAACATGAGTATGCTCTCAAAATGAATGAATGAAATGATAAAGGAGGGATAAGATGAATGATACAATATAAGAAGTAGATGAAAAATAAGAATGACACGCTATGTTGCAATAAAGTGAGCAATCATATGTTTGATATAGCACTAGATGTTATGCACCAAGGTATAGAGGACCAAGGTGACGACCTGTCTCATGCCTTAGCGGAATACAACCTTGTCTAGATACAAGATATGAATATTATTTGGGAGTGATTCAAATTTGATGCAAATGCAAATTGAAATTTTATAACACACACAAGAAAGCAAGCAAGCATGCACAAATGATACAAAAAAACACAAGTTATTGCCCCTGTCAAGCTATAAACTAATGATTAATTGATTGACTGATGATGATGATAGTGTTGTCATTGCAGGGAATGATACATCCCTAGATCAACATGAGGATGATTGATTGATTGATTGATGGTGATAATGTTGTTATTGCGGGGAATGATATATCCCTAGATCAACACAAGGATGATTGATTGATTGATTGATTCGGTTTACAACAAGATTGGGATCAAGACCAAAATGTGATTGGATAATTTGACTTCATTGAGTAGCTTGGTTGGTATGGATTAAGGATTGATTTGCATTTGGATTATTGCTTGGAATGATTGATGAATTAAATTAAGGAATGATTTACTTGGAATTATTTTGATTGATTGGATTGATGAAGAAATAATTTGATTTGATGATAATGATTGGATTGATTAGAAGAATGGGTTTGATTAGAATAAGTGTTGTGATTGATTAGAAGAAGTGATGTGATTAGATAATTTGATTAATAAATTGATTTGAATGATTGATTTGAAGAAGTTGAATTGATGCGTTGAATTGATTGGAAGAAGTTATTTGGTTTGATTTTATTACTTCGATTTTTGTTGGCTATTTGATTTTTGTGTCGTTTTTTAGGACCCTTTTCCATTTTTTTGAGTATTTTTTAGATGAGATTGATGGATGAAAGGGTGGGTGATAGGATAAGGGGTAGAAGGATCATGATAGATAGATCAATAAAAATTATTAGTCATAGTGAATGAAATGGATGTATGCATCATAAGAGAGCAAGGATGTGATTTTTAAAGACTATGTCGAATAGGAATAACATGCCCCATTCTAGGTACAATACTTAGGATTTTTCATGACAAAGCTTATGATGCTAGGATAATGATAGGCTTGTTTGGAAGGATGAGGTATACCAAAAGATATCCAAAGCATGTTTTAACATTTTACCCCATAATTTTATCAAGATCAAAAGGAGGAAGAGAGGATGAATGGACTCAATATGATAAGTATATGGGTATGATGGCCAAGGATGATAAGATAGGAGATGGTAAGATAAGATAAAAAAAAATGATATGGTAGGATGAGACAACATGCCCCCAAGAGTAAGTGACATAGAAGATCAACCTACACATGACACCTTTTTTCTAGGTTTTCATCATGGTACTTATCCAGGGCGCCTGTTCACTAGGTTTTCACCGTTGGACAAAGGGATTTCTCTTTACTTTTTTCTTTTTTTGACTTTTTTGACTTATTTTTTTCTCTTTTTGATTTTTTTGATTTTTGGATAAGAGAAGGGGAATATGGATAGGAGGGAATCAAATGTCTAGTTCCATGAAAGGTGATAGTCCCACTAGAGATGGATGTCATCGCATGGACCATGTCAAATGTCATTGTGCTCATACATGTTGGTAAGGGATGACATGAAAGAGAGATGGAGTAGGTAGATGATGGATTATGTTGTGGATTATGGAGGGATTGGTGGATTATGATGTGGATTATGTAGGGAAGATGAATGGGAGTCTTAGGCAATAGCATGGACCATAGGAAGGTGAAGGGGGAGATATGTAGGATAATGGAGGAAAGATGAGGAGATGGAGGTATGTGGAGTTATTTTGAAATGGAAGGGAACCATGACCAATGGTTGCACACACTGTGATAAATGTTGAAGCTTTTGATGTAGAGGGCATGTAGGAAGTAATGTAGATGTTTTCTTAGGAGATGGGTGATGAAGTTCTTTAGGTACCCACATAGATTTAGTATTTTTATGACTCTTATTTTGCTTGTGGGATGGAATATGAGATTCTTGAATAGAGTGGGAATGTGAGGTGGAAGTGGATGGTTGGGATTTTTGAGATATAGATGCCTCTTTTGACTTTTTTTCCTTTTTCTTAGGTATCCAAACCATTTTTCTTTTAGAATTTTCTTTAGAAGGTATGGGCTTATATTGATTTTTGGATGGATTTTTCTTTGATTCTTTGTTTTTGTGTCCTAGGGAATGAGGACCTTTTAGATTTTTTTCTTTATAGATAGAGGCATCAAAAAAAAATCTTTTGAATCCCATGGGTATGGTGGAATGAGTGAAAGCTTCATGTTTAGACAATGTGTGCATTGATTGGTCATGACTAGGATTTTTAGAGGATTTATAGATAGGTGGATAAGGGAATTGGATAATGAGGATATTAGGTGTTCGGAGTAGTGGCGGTAGATTAGATGGAGGGATATTAGGAGTTGGAAGAAATGGTGACAAAGTTGATGGTGGAAGGTGTACAGTCACATGCTTTTGACATTTGTAAGATGATGGAGGAGGGATGGTAGCATATATTTTAGGCATATGATATGATTTATGGTGGAAAGAGGACTTATGATGGATGGAGGAAGTACCAACATATTTAGCTTGTTTACCTTGGGGTGAGTATCCAAGGCCAAATGAGCATGGAGGGACTTTGATATGGATGGGCTCCAAAACACCTTTTTCATGAAGGCCTAAATCTTTAACTTGGTAGTTCATTTTCTAAAGCATGCGATGGACAATGGGACTAGGTGTAGGTGGAACACTAAACACGAGTTTTTTATTGGATGAAGAAGGTGAAGTGGATAATGGTGGTTGTGGTTCCAAGGAGGAACATTCATATGAGCATGGAAAAACCAAGTGGATATGATAGATTTGAAATGGATTTGATGGTGGATGGATCATTGGCATTTTGATTAACATTGCATTCACTAAGATCCAAGATATTTTTTTGAACTTATATGTTGATTTGGGAGGCATGTGTCTCAGCATGACAAGTGGATAATGCAAGATCATGGATAAGACTAGGTAGGGGGTGTATAGGAGCAATGGAGGTTTATTTCTAATGGATAGGTGAAGTGATAAGCTCTTGACCATGGAATGCATAGAGTTGGATAAGAGGATCATCATGGCCTTCTTGATCATAGGTAGGATCTCGATCATAGAGGAAAGCTTCATCATGAATAGGACCAACTATGTTATGAGTGGGATCATTAGAAGGGCCTGGATCTTGATTAGAATGAGAGGTTAATTTTTCCTCATGCTTAGGATAATTCTCTTGACATAGCTCTTGGATTTGAGTGGAAATGAAAGTGGAAGGCTCTAGAAGGGGCTTGGTATGCTCTTTATGATCAATGACATGAGGGTGTGATGGAATTTGACTTAGACATATAAGATCAATAGGTTGTGGACCACAAGATGGATTTGGAAGAATAGGCATGGCATTCAAAGGTTTAAGCTCATTAATGGGTGCTTGACATGGGGATGGTCTATTCCATGCTAGTAGTCTTTGGAGAAAAACATTAAAGGATTATTTGGTTGATGGATTAGAGCTTGAGAAGTTGGATGGTGGTGTTGGTGTAGGACTAGTATGCTTTGAAATAGTCATTTTATTAGATGGTGATGGAGGACTAGTAGATGGAATGGTGTATGATTCTAGACTTAGGGTGGTATTTCCCTTGTCAATAGTTTCATTAAGGTGACCTAAGATTTCTACAAAGTTTTCATCATCACTAGGACCTACAAAGTTCTCATCATCAGTAGGTGCAAAGTTTGACCCACCTTGGAGGATATATGGTTTTGGATTATATTCATGGTTAGGTGAAGGGGCTCCTCTAAGTATGACCTTGGACTTGTGACTAAGATCATTAAGGATTATGACCATTTTAGCAAGTGCTTTCCTAGGATTAAGGTGATGATGATGATGTGGAATGATTAGATTGGATGACTTAGATTGATTAGGATGAAATTGATTAGAATGTGATTAGAAAAAGGATGATTAGGATGATTAGAATGATATGTTTATGTGCTGGTTTTTGTAACTTGATATAGAAATTTGCAAACAAATGATTACACATATACACACATGAATCACACACGCAAGACACATAATAAATTTGAATTTGAAATTATGAATGTGATGATTAAGCAAAAACTTAAAGAAGACACATCAACAAGTCCTAGAACTAGTCGAGTGGGTATGGCCAATTAGGTCTTAAGATAGGAAGCACGAGGTTGACTAGGGATAATTTGAAAGAAAAATTATGCCACGTAGTCGAGAGAAAGGGGTAACCCACCCTTCACCTTCACTTCCCAAAGGTATAAAGTTCTTTCAGGCTTAGCCAAGAGTGACAATATTTTAACTCCCAAAGAAGCATGTCTTTCGATTCACACCTTGATTGAGGTCATCCCTAGGGGTGATGAAATCCCCTATCAGGCCTCGTATGAAGGGTATGAAAAAATCAAACCAAGTGAGGTGTTCTTTATCACACACACACTTGATTCACACTCGCAATTGTTAATTTCCCTTTAAAATTTTGAAATATGTGTAAAACAATTCAAACACTTGTTATTTTTAACCCAAAGTCAAAATGTGTGATGGAAGACAATGGTTCTTTTTAAGTCCAATTTCAAAGTGTGAATGCAAACAATATGTTCGTTTTAAAGCCCCAAATTCAAGTGTTTTGCAAACAAGATCGATTGATCAAATGAGAGATAAAGATAATAGAATGAGTGCACCAAAAAAAATTGTTTTCCAATCTAATATGTATGACCGATATTGCTGCTACTATAGCTCCTTATAATCACCTACAAAATAAAAAATGATATTATAATGCAGCTAAAAAAAAAAAAAATTCATCAAGAAATTGCAATTTCACATACATGTTTTTAACATAACTGAAATAGATTTGATTATTTGAAGATGTTATTGATATGAAAAATAAAAAATCAAAGAAGAGACCCATACTAATTTTTAGAAACCTTTCTAGAAATGTAAATAAAATAGAAAAATTTCTTGTTTTGCGCCCAAAAATGTGGATTTATGAAAAACCTACAAAAACCAAAGATTGAATCATTTAGCACGTTATATGACCTCAAAATCAAATTTGTAAAAAATATATCCCCATTATAATTTCACAATATTTTCAAAAATGTAATTTTTTTATAAAATTCGTTGATTTTCTCCCAAAAAGGTAATTTTATGAAAAAACATAAAATAGTGATAACTCCTACAAAAATGGTGATAAACCCCCAACGTTTTTACTGTAGCCTTTTGAAATGATTTATAAGCTTCTCTGAAAATTTTGTAGAAAAATAAACAATTTTTTGGAAGATATAACGACATTTGCAAAACTTGGGGTTTTGTGCAAAAACAGGCAGATTTGCATAAAAAAAAACAATAAAACCTACAAAAAAAAAAAAACTAAATCAAATGATTCACATCGGGTTCACCAATGTAGTTAGGGTAAAAATATTAGAGAAAAATGAATAAACAAACTATAATGAAAAACCCTAACAAGCACAATAGAGCACAAACTAGCATGAACATCAAAACAAGAAAGCAAAACAAATCGATCTCCAAGCTAGATTTGATTTATCTCCATTGCTCTTCTCCACCGACATGAGAATGCAATATTTTGAAGGATTGAATAATTTGATATGTTGATTGCTCAGTTTTGCAGCATAACGATAAGATGAAGATAATAGAAGAAAAATAGATAATAAGATAAGAAGATTTAGAAAAAAAATTGCAGAGTGAGGATGCTAGAAGAAGATTCTCCCAAATGGCTAGTGAAAGACTTGATTTATAGGAGATGGCTGATTTGATTCGATGGTCAATATTAAAAGTCAAATTTGTGATATTTCTGGCTAGGATTAAAAGTTTATTTTAGTGCCTATGACGCACATTAAGTGGGTTATGACATGATGCTAAAATTAGGATGTGAGGAAATAAATGGGATTCTATTATTTATTTTGGAGGAAAAGATGCCTATGACGCACAATGAATGGGGCTAAAAATAAGATGTGATTGGGAATATCATAATTTAAATAATAAAATTATTTAAATTATTTGTGCATGTGAAGAGTTGTAGTCATGTGACACATGTTGCAATGTGGTAATAAATGATTAATTCAAATAATTAATTTGAATTATTTTGAGACATGTGAAGGGGAATTAATTAAATAAATGAGATTTATTTAATTAATTGGGAAGGTGATTAAGTGGAATAAATGAGATAAGTGGGATGATGTAATAAACTAGAATAATATATTAAAAGATGTTTTACAAGGTCATGAATTGACTAGGTAATGTTATGACATGGACAATTTTTGGTGTCTACATTTTCAAATCTAGTTATTTTGCAAGTTTGGAAATCATTCAAGAATGGGTTGAAAGCTTGTTAGGGAATTTCCTTGACAACTAGGGCACAACATCCACAAAAAAACATCTACAGGCCAAAAATCAAGGTTTTTGGTCCGAACACTTGGAGGAGCAGAAAGTGCAGATCAAGAACTCTCATTTCCACCTTTTGATTTTTAGAAAAGGAAAAAGGGACATTCCCTCTAATTGTGGAAACCTAGTCCCAGTGTGCCTATTTTCCAAATATTTCTGCAGATCCGGATACCCATTTGATTGAAATAGGCCTCAGGTCGGTTTCCCAAAATCATCTTGGCACAAGTGTCCCGTCAAACATTAAAAAAAACATTTATTTTAGAATTTCAGAGTTCCCCCAGGTCTGCAATACATTTCCAAATACCCCTCTTTCATTTACAGCTTTCTATTTTGTCAAAGTTTACATTTTTCAGGTCATTCTAGTTTATGCTTACATACAACATTATGTTTTCAAACATAGTTCATTTTGGTAGTTTTACATTAATAGTTGATTTCTATTTTCAGCTTATAGCATTTAAGGTATTCCATATCACACACTTCACACCTAAAACCTCCATTAACATATAATCTTCGAATGTAACCCATGCATTTTGGCCCATCTTTCTCTTTTTAGGTGAAAAATCCTACAAGTGTTAGAAAGCATTAAGGTGCCAAAATATTTGTTACATTTTGGTGAACCCGATGTGTAACACCCCTCTGTTTTGCTCTTATGTTTAGATTACGATGCTTTAATATTTTGATCGCTATTTATAGAGCAATGTGGACTATTTGTGGTGGTGTATGTTATTCCGTTTGATGTTATTATTGGACATGTCCTTGATTAGTGTAATGATGGTTTGGTATAAAATGGTTATTGCACATGAGTATTTTATTTATGTTGGAATTGTCAGTTTGTGATAAGTGTATTGGTGAAGGGGATGGAATTGCATCACTCGCTTGCAAGCGTCCTACAATTCCATAACTTCCTCTTCACGATGTGTT
The DNA here is from genome assembly GCA_007115665.2 of Sequoiadendron giganteum. Lineage (NCBI taxonomy): Eukaryota > Viridiplantae > Streptophyta > Pinopsida > Cupressales > Cupressaceae > Sequoiadendron > Sequoiadendron giganteum. The sequence goes on along the minus strand of CM021102.1, from coordinate 760,562,026 downwards.
TTATGATGGTGTTTATACGCATGTGTTATTTATACTTTGTTTATAGGTTTACAGGTATAGGACATCGACTCCACCTGGCTTCACAGGTTTGAGTGTGTCGACCCAACGGTTATGTTGATTGGGAGATAGTAGATAGGTTACTTGTGTCAAGTCTACACCCTATCCTCAATGTGTGGTCGAATTTAGTCAATTGTGCTTGTTTAAATGTGCTTATTATTGCTTCGTATTATCATGTTAAAATGCTTTATAGAGGTTTAGTGAATTTCATTATTAAAGTTGAATATTAGATTATACTTATTTTAAGAATTAATAAATTAATTAATTTAATTTAATTAATAAAAAGATAATCTTTGGATTATTTTATTTATTGATTAAATAAATTTAATTAAAATATTTATTGATTAAAATATTGGGAGATAGTAGCTAGGTTACTTGTGTCAAGTCTAGACCCTAGCCTCACTGTGTCGTCGGGTTTAGTGAGTTGTGCTTGTTTAAATGTGTATATTATTGCTTCGTATTATCATGTTAAAACGTTTTATAGAGGTTTAGTGAATTTCATTATTAAAGTTGAATATTAGATTATACTTATTTTAAATGTTGAGGTTTTAGAATTAATAAATTAATTAATTAAAAGATAATCCTTGGATTATTTTATTTATTGATTAATTAAATTATTAAATTAATTAATTAAAAGATCATCCTTGGATTATTTTATTTATTGATTAATTAAATTGTTTATATTCGAATGTAAAATGTTTTAATTATTAAAAATATTTAATTTTGATTATTAGAAGGTTTTATTCCAACAGTGTTGTTGAAAGATATTTAGAAAATGTCAGCAAGTGTTAGAAAAATTAATTCCTAAGAGATAATCTTGGCTTTGGGTGAGGAAGTGGAAAGCTTCTTACAACAAGGCACGAGATATTTTGTGGAAAAATGATTTCTTGTTGTGATTTCTCGAGATTTATTTTGACATTTTTAGAAGATTGTTTGGAAATTTCTTATTGGGATATGGATAGTTTTTGGGAAAAATTGGCTCTAGAAATTACTTTGGAATCTTTAGCAAAAATTGGAATCTACAAGCCAAGTTTTACATTATTTTTTAAATTTGTAAGGCTTCTATGTTTGAAAATTTTCCATGAATATTTCAGTACTTCTCTAGAAAATTGTCGAAAACATCTAGAAGTTTTTGTAAACCTTTGGGTAATTGTGAAATATTTTTTGTGTAACATATTTGATGTTCTGAGATGAATAAATAATTCTTATAGAAGGAAATTTTGTGCCCTATGTTAGAAATTATTGTCTATAAATTTTGGAATTAGAAAAGGAACCTATGTTGGAAAAAAAAATTCTATAAAATTTGGGATAATTACCTGAAAATGACCTTCTTCAAAAAAATTTCCCCCACTTTATTTATTTATTTTGCTAAATTCTTGAAATATATATATACATATATGTGTATATCAAACTCATTTATATATGTATGTATTCTTATAAAATTTAAATTGAAATGCATGTAGATAAACTTGACACTTTTAATGGATGTTTAGGAATTGAATCAAGTTTTTTTTTATTGTTTGAGTTTTCGTTTTTAAATTTAATGGTGGGAGGCGCCGCTGCCAAGGGCAGCGCAGCCCTCCCCTCCTTTGCTGCGGCCACATTATGAGTGTGGTGGGTATTCACACAGCCGGCCCTAAATATCTTAGTCGCCCCCTCTCCTTTACTTTGTAGACTTTCAGCTTATGCGTGATTTATAAGATTTGTCTGGTAGTTTTAATGGTTTCGATTTTATTATATATAATTTGATATATATTATGCATTTAATAATTTATGTATCATAAATATATGATATATATTTAATATATATAAAGTGTATATATATAATTATGTATATATTTTTAATTAATTTTATTTTTTTAAAGTGGGTGTATGTATATATGTACAAGTAGAGGAAATTAGTCGAGTTAATTCTTTAGTCGAGTATATATTTGACGAGGCTTTCAATTTGTTTTAGTTAATTTTTCTATTAAGGAAATGTTATTTTTACTGTGAATTTATTAAGAAAGGGAAATGGGGGTTGTGTTTTGTTTTGAGTCAACCCAATATTTAAGATATTTGAAATGGATATTTTTTGTTTATAAATAGGTGCATGAATTTAATGCATGTTTAGATAATTTAAAGAAATAATTTTGATGAGGGAATATGATTTCTAAATAGATGAAAACGATAAATTGATTTCAGTGAGAAGAATTAATTTTTGTATTGTTGAAAATGAAAATTGATTTGAGTCTGATGTTTTGGGAAAGTGTATTATTGAAACTCTTGTATTGAAGTTGGATTCAGTAGATCCGAAGGATAGATTTGTTTCGGTTTAAATTTCTTTAAGAATGTGATTTCTTCAGTTGCGTTTTGGAGTAATTGAATAGAAACGTTTGTTGAGGTTTTGTAAGTCTTCCAGTAGAGGTGTGTTATTGTTTGGGGGTTCTATTTTGTTGTCTTTCCTTTTTTGATTTCTTTGGGTAGGGCATCTCTATTTTCAGTGAGTTACCTAGTTTTCATAAATGGGAATGGTTTACCTCTTTTGTATGGAGTGGTTTTGGTTATTTGTTTCCTTCTTAGTTTGGAGTGGTTATGTTATATGTGTTGACAGAAGGAGAGTGAATCTTGATGGGGCTCGGGATCGATGAAGATCTGTCAGGTAACTCGTGCACCTATGTGGTGACACTTCTCCTAGGTCAGTTGTATGTTAGTTTTGTGAAATAAAAGTGTGTAAAACTAAAAGCAATGTGACCTTGTGATTATTTGATTCATGTATTTGGTTGAGTCAGTATGAGTCATCCTGTTTCTAGTGGTAGTAGGGTTGGTCATGTATTCTTGTTACTATCTCCTAGCATAGGGGGTGGGCCTATGGGTACCACTTGGTTGGGAGGAACGTGCACCCTACGCTGCTGGGTCCTCTTGATTTTCAATTCGTGATGACAAGATTTCTAGTTGGAGAGCTCATGGTTTCTAGTTTATATTTCATGCTTAGTAATTAAATTTTAGTTGTTTTTTGTAATTGTTACCCCTTAGTTGTATTCGAGGTGGTTGTTTGTATTATGTAATCACATTTATATGTACTACCTCCTTCGGGGAATGAGAGTTGTAATTTTCTTTGATTAGTTAATGTTAAATGGAATCTTATCGTATTTCTTATTGTTATGATGTAATTTATCATGTATGGAATGTATGAGCATTTAATTCCTTAATTAGTTATAATACTATGGTTGTAATTATGGTGTATGTATGGGATTTAAAGTAACCTTAGTCTCATATCCTTAGAGGTTGTTGGAAATAGGAAGTGAACTTACTTGCTTATTATACTTTAAATATGTGTGTTTGAGTAGTTAATTGCAATTTCCTCTAGGGTTACATGGCGGGGCATTACACGACATCCACATCCCTTCCTTTTTGATCTAGAGTCCTTCATCCTAGGTTTGCATTTCATTTTGCATTGTATTATTTGCATCACAGGGTTTTAAATTTTGCATTAGTGAAAGTGCATTTAGATTGCATTTTTGCATAATAAATCATTCCAAAATTTCTAAAAATTTTCATTTTCGTCTTAGGGACCTGCATCATACAACCTAGAAACCACCCAAATCCATCCAAAATTCTTGAAAATTCTCAAAAATATCACCAGGAGGACTAGGTCGCCACCCTGGGCGACCTAGTCCCTTTATGCCTATGAAACTGTCATTTACAAGGCTGAAAACCTTGTTTCTAGGATTTTTTTTCTTGCCTTTAACTATTTGTATCAGTGGGTTGTCTTCTTGTAACATGCATTTTACTTAATCTAGCTTAAATTGGTGCATTTCGTGCATTGCTTAAATTTCACTTTGCATTCACAACATTTTATTTTTCATAAAGTCAGTAAATTACATTGTTTGAAATCTGAAACTTGCATTGCATTCTATGTCTTTACATTAAATGTTATGTTTTCATAGCTTCTATTATATTTCATTTCATGGCACCTATGGATAGTATTAGAATTTTACAATTTTTATTTTTAACATTAGTTCCTAGTTCATTTAGATCAAATTCAGTAGAAAACGAAAATAATACTTTACAAACATCACAAGCACCCACTCACACCCTTCTTAATCCCTTTAGTACTAAGGACTTGGACATGTTAGATGAAGCCCTTGATGACTTCATCTCTCCTCGCTCATCCACTAAATATTTGCCACAAGAGGATGCAAACATCGATAGTCATGATAATAATAAATGTTCTTCTCCTGATATCTCTCCCATTGGTGATGAAGGTATCTTGTTGAAAGGAGACACAATCATTGACAATCATGATGGTCTTGTTTGTATTCCTCTTCCTCCTCCCTCTTGCAAAGACCTTATAACACACAAAGCTAAAATCATGGTTACTACCTTATCTAGGCTTCCATCCTCTCCCAACAACTCCCCTATTTGTGATAATTCTTTAATAACTAAGGATAGGTTAGTATCAAGCACCCCAATGATTGTGAGTTATAGCATTATTTCTCTCTTTCCTAATGTTCCTCACATTTGGAAGAGTCTCTTTAAACAAACCAATCCAATCATTGATAACCTTCTAATTCGTAGGTATTCTTCTCTTAATTCCCATCCTATGAGTGATGAAGCTACTTTACCAACTCTAATCCTATCATGTGATCAGCCTATTGTTTGTGACTTTCCAAATAGCTCTCCTCTTAGGATAGAGAATATGATACAAGAGCATGACACCTTAGAGGAAAAGAATGCAACCATCCGCAATCATAATAATAAACTTTCCCCCTCTCCTAATAGCTCTCCTATTTATGAAGAAGATATTATGTTGGAACAAGAAACCTCAACCATAGATCATTCCCTTACGGATATGTGTAGGATCATCATGGAAAAAACAGGTCCTTAAGTGGCAATGAAAATTCAGAAAATCAGAGTTGGGCAACTTGACATAAAAATTTGAATAAGTTATCTATATTATTTCAAAAATATGTAAGAATAGAATCTATGGAAAATTGAATGTAGTTTCTAAACTACTAGGTTATTTTTTGTAAAAAAAAATCTATTTGGTGAAAATTTGAAATTTCAATGCAGTAGTACTAAAATTTCAGGGAAAAAATAAAAAGTAGGTGTCTGTCTGACCACCCTAACCATAGTAAAATCATAATATATTTTTATAAAATTTTAGATATAAGTAGAGGACTCATGTCCGGATGTGATGCATATTTTTTTGTAATTTTTTTCAAACAAATAATTAATTATGAATTTGTTATTACAAATTTTTAAAAATATAAAAACTCATATGTCTGACCACTTTAACTTGGTCAAAACTTAATGGAATTCATTTTATTTTTTTTAATCCTATAGTATGCGAAGCATAGAATGTGGTGCATGTTTTGGATTCAAAAAATGTGATACCGTTTGAAAGCTATAAATGTTTTTCTATCAGACTATCAATCAAGACTTTAGTCATAATTCTAATAAAAAATAAATAATTATTATTTATTAGATTCTAAAGAAAAAATAATTTATACTGGTAGAAAGCTGAGAATCTCCTTTACAAACCCTTTTCATTTTATCAATTTTAGGTAAAATAAAAGTCGTCAGCCACATGGGCGAAGTCTGGGAAAACAAGGTAAGTTGTTAAACACGTTTTATGTGTTGAATTTAAGGATTGACAATTCTGAACCAAATCCTGAGCCTAATACCAAGGCATAAAATTTTGTGTCAGAATATCAGATAAATCAGATATCCGATTTGAATCCGATATCAGATTTGAATTCGATATATGATATCTTTTAGATCAGTTTTAAAACAATTTATACAATCTTTAATATATTATTTAAAAATGCAATTAACTTTATAATTTAATATATACAATATCCAATAAAGTTTATAATGCAATATATTTAATATACAATTTATGGTAATCTCTTACCGAATTATGTATTTAATATATAATATATTATTAAATGTATAATATTTCAATATTATTTCAATATTTTAGTTAATCTATAAATATTTTAATATTACTTCAATATTTTAGTTAATCCATAAATATTTAAATATATATATTACCAATTTATTAAATATTTAAATATTATCTATTTTCATCTCGCTCTCTCCACCTCTATCTCTCTCAAGTCTCTCACTCAATCACTCCTCTCTCTCTCTCTCACTCTCTCCTCTCCTTCTCACTCCCTCTCCTTCTATCTTTCCCTCTCTATTTTAATATTACTTCAATATTTTAGTTAATCCATAAATATTTAAATATATATATTACCAATTTATTAAATATTTAAATATTATCTATTTTCATCTCACTCTCTCCACCTCTATCTCTCTCAAGTCTCTCTCTCACTCTCTCCTCTCCTTCTCACTCCCTCTCCTTCTATCTTTCCCTCTCTCCCTCTCCCTCTCCCTCTACCTCTCTCTCCCTCTCCCTATCCCTATCTCCCTCCCACTCTCCCTCCCTTTATCTCCCTCTCTCCCTCTCCCTCTCCCACTCTCCCTCTCACTCTCTCGCTCTCCCCTCTCCTTATCACTCCCTCTCCTTCTCAACTCTAAAATCTCTCTCCCTCTCTCTCTAAATCTCCCACTCTCCCACTCACCCACTCTCCCTCTCTCCCTCACTCTCACTCTCCCACTCA